>BQNB010017152.1:2153-60502 GCA_026074375.1 Tanacetum coccineum
ACTTACACTTTTCCAAAAATTAATACATTTTAGCTAGGTGATTGACTCAATGTTTCATTGACTTTTTATATTCATATAAACTCTATGGATTCACTCAACGTTTCATTGAATTTTTAGCATGTTTTATCTCAGGTAATCAATGTTGAAGACTTGGAGCATACGAGGAGGAGCTTGTGCTATTTCATTTTGTTAAATTGTTTTTTTAAGTTCCATTCCTCACTAATTCAATTAAAACATGGTTATGGTTTTAAAACATATATGTTGGTTTTGGTTATGATCCTGTTGGACAACTTTTGCACTCTGAATTTCTATAAATGGAACTAGGTTTTATAACGTCTCTTTTGAGTCGTTCTTGGTAATTTATGCGTAATTGAGCTATGATTTAACACCCAATGTTGGTTCCGCTGCGTGTAAATTTAGGGGTGTTAAAGATTAGTATCAGAGCCATAAGTTATAGAGAATTATGTCGTTTTCAAAACCTAAACTATAACTTTATTTTCAAATTTTAGCACGCAAACTCTTCGAGATGCCGGCCAAGTCGTTCTTGTGATTACCATTCTTAGTACTTATACCCTGGGGGGAGGGGGAGCGGGATGGGGGCGGGGGCCCCCGGTGGGGTGGGGCGGGGGGAGGGCTGATTATTGCTACGTATTTATTGAATAAGGTGACTTATGATTTATATCGAAATATACATCGATTGGTGAACCTTAATTAAGTTTTCTTTTTGTATTTTATTTACAGGTTTATAGAATTCTATTATTTTAATTTATCATATTCATGCATTGCGTTCATTCGTATGTTGCATAAATTTTATATATGTAGTGACCTTACACACTTATTTTCACACCGTATTCGTGCGCGTATGTTGCCCTCGAACTTCTCATGCTCATTTTTTTATGCTGTTATTTTTATTTTATATAGGTAGGTAATGACCGATTAATTATACTCGTTTGTTTGATCCGACTATTTTATCCATGCTTACTTTTTAATCGGTTGTGGCGTACTTCGCGGTACGATTGTTTGGGATTACGTAAGTGTTTTATCCGATGAGATTTTTTTTACAATTGTCGTTTTACAACTCGTGTGCGTTACTTCCCTTATTTAACTCCTTTTAAGCTATCCATATAGATATCCGAATTGCTTTTCGACCGGGTGCGCTTATTCACGAGAAACATCTTGGATAAATTCTTGAAATCATATTGAATAATATTGTGGATTTTTGCAATCTTTTCGTTGGCTTTTCATGTCACCGTTTTACTTTCTATTTGTGTTGTTGGCATTCTTGAAGCATTTTTTTAATGCTATTTTTATTTGCCCACTAGTATAATTTAGTTTTCGTTGTTTTGTAATCCATAAGATATGTGTGTATATAAGTTGTGATCATTTGAAAAGTGTTGATATAATATCTTAGATGATGGAGAGTAGGATTGGCGTAGTATTTGATAATTTTGAGGAATTTGGTTAAAATTTTGTGGTATGTCGAAAAATATATTTTATGAAGAAAAATAGAATGTGGTTTATGGATGTTGTAAAGGTCTTTTTATAAAAGAAAATTTTAAGGGCACCTACTGTTGACAAACTTTTGATAACTTTCAGCAGGCCCTGTTTCGAGCTAGTTACGATAAGCTAGAGTTAACGAAAGGTAAAATTTTCTTAGAACCTTTGGGGCAAGTGTGGTAGTAAGTTAAGATGTATATGAACCTGGAGAATGAGTATAAGCAAGTGTTGAGGTCATATGGTAAGTCGTTAAGCGGTAACTAGTTGCTAGTGAATCGACGAAATTTTCAGAAAATAAGTAACCAATGGTAATAATAAGTGAAGTATGAATTACATGGATTCCTAATGAACAAACTATCATGCATATAATATAATAAGTTGCATAATTTATGTAATTCAAATATTAATAATATATTATTAATATTAATAGGTCGTGGTTGATTTCTGGCGTTTTACTTTTTTGTGTCTCGATTGGCGTTGCTCCTATTCATGGTGAGTTCATAGCCTCGCCTTTTAACTTTTAAATTGTATTTATAAAACCCCGCGAGGGAGATACATGCTTGTTTTACAAAATTGAACACAAGAGATTTTTATGTTGTTGGAACCTGTATATGAGATATAATTGATGAGTAGTTTATTGCTAAAGTCCCTACTTCATGAACTGTTAATTGCCTTTATTGGGGTGAGCGCTTAGTACAAATAAATTAGATCTATTTGGGTTTGACGCCCCCAGTCCGGGGGATGGGAAAAATTTTTTTTTTTTTTTTTTTTTTTTTACCAATGTGAGCACCCAGTCAACGGATAATTTGTATTCAGAATTTTAGATATAAGGCAATAATACCTAGTTGTGGGGCAGCTTGATTTACATACAAGATATTTATTAACGTTAAGGTTCGGTGTCATAATCTCATTGCAATAGAATCGTGATTAATGGCTTGTCCGTACAACAAGTCACACGATGAATTAAACTTGTGTTCCCCTTTTATCTCTTATAAACTCTATGGATTCACTCAACAATTTTATTGACTTTTTAAGCATGTTTTATCTCAGGTAATCAAGGTTGAAGACTTGGAGCACCACGAGGAGAGCTTGCCGCTATCTTCTATTCTGTTAAATTGTTTTTAAAGTTCCATTCCTCACTAATTCAATTAAAATATGGTTATGGTTTTAAAACATGTATGTTGGTTTTGGTTATGATCCTGTTGGACAACTTTTGCACTCTGAATTTCTATAAATGGAACTAAGTTTTATAACGTCTCTTTTGAGTCGTTCTTGGTAATTTATGTGTAATTGAGCTATGATTTAACACCCAATGTTGGTTCCGCTACGTGTAAATTTGGGGGTGTTAAAGATTAGTATCAGAGCCATAAGTTATAGAGAACTAGGTCGTTTTCAAAACCTAAACTATAACTTTATTTTCAAATTTTAGCCCGCAAACTCTTCGAGATGCCGGCCAAGTCGTTCTTGTGATTACCATTCTTAGTACTTATACCCTGCGGGTGTATTATAACTAAGTATTTATTGAATAAATACTATGATTTATATCGAAATATACATCGATTGGTAAACCTTATATTAAGGTTTTCTTTTGTATTTATTTACATGTTTAAATAAATCATTATTAAAATTATCATATTCATTTTGATGCATTGCGTTCATTCGTATGTTGCATAAATTTTAAATATGTAGTGACCTTATACACTTATTTTCACACCGTGTCCGTGCACGTATGCTGCCCGACTTCTTCTGCTCACTTTTCTGAGCGTTATTTTTATCTAATATAGATATGTAATGACCGATTACATATACTCGTTCGATTCGAACCGACTATTTTTACCCGAATTACTTTTATCGGTTGTGCGAACTTTCGCGGTACCACTATTTGGGATTTTGTAAATGTTTTAATCGATGAGAATTTTCTGAGTATCGTTTTACTACCCATGTGTGTTACTTTCATTGTTTAGCTCCTTTAAGCTATCCATATAGATATCCAATTTGCTTTTCGACCATTTGTGCTTATTCACGAGAAACGTCTTGGGAAATAGTCTAATGACCATTGTGTAACTCAATGTGTCCTCGAAAAAGACTAGTGGCCATCGTGTAAGTCGCAACATCTTGGATGAAATTTTGAAATCATATCAAATTATATTGTGGATTTTCACAATCTTTTCGTTGACCCTTTTATGTCACCGTTTTACACGACATTTGAACATTGTTCTAATTTGTTTATTTCATTGGCCATTCTACTTCCGACTCCGAATTGTAACATTCGCTTATACCCCAGAAATGCCATAATCATCTTATAACTAATCGCCTAGAACGTGGCGGTTGATTGGAATACGATTTTACACGTATAAATTTTTAGCATTCTTTTTCATAAAAACCTCCCCGTTTCAGAAGCGCGACTCATTAATGTTTCGTTCTTTTTCCCCGGTACATATTGTGATTTTGAAGAATCGTACCGCCAAGGAGACTTTCATATCTTGCATATTGGATTCTATGTCAAGGACGTCACACACCGTTTTACTTTCTATTCGTGTTGTTGGTATTCTTGAAGCATTTTTTTAAATGCTATTTTTATTTGCCCATTAGTATAGCTTAGTTTTCGTTGTTTTGGAATCCATAAGACATGTGTGTATATAAGTTGTGATCATTTGCAAAGTGTTGGTATAATATCTTAGATAATGGGGAGTAGGATTGGCGTAGTATTTGATAATTTTGAGGAATTTGGTTGAAATTTTGTGGTATGTCGAAAAATATATTTTATGAAGAAAATTAGAATGTGGTTTAAGGATGTTGTAAAAATCTTTTTATAAAAGTTAGGCTTAAAAATATGTTAGTACTTGTTGAGATGGTCGTTTTGATATAAAATTCGACCCGTAACTCCTAAAAACGAAGTTCTTACGGCCGTTTGAAGTTTAGAAAATTTTAAGTAAAAACTCAGCTTTTTGGGATAAATTAGTTGCTGGCAGATTTTCATCGGGGCATTTTCGGCACTTTCGTGTCCGTGTTTTACTTTTCCGCGAGGAAATTCGAGTCTAAAAATGAGTAATAACGGGTCTAAAAGGTAGAGCAAAATCTGCGTTTTTCGTATTATTAAGACTGCATCAGACCTGAACTAGGGGCGTTTTCGTCCTTTTTTGTCGAGTTTTGGGTCTCGGGTAAAACTAAAAAGTTGTTCAGAATGCCGTTTTACCTTTTCGCGAGGCGATCTAAGCTTAAAAGTGAAAATTTATTTTTGCGGGTCGTTTTGAACGGGTCAGAATCTAAAAAATTTATAATAAAAGTCAAACTTGGAAAAAAAATTGATTTAGAAGGTCAAAGTTGATAGGATTATTAAAATATGGTACTCAGGCGTTTGAGTTCGTTTGAGCTCGTAAAACTTCAACGAATAGTATTTTACAACTAACAAGTGTTTGGGTGCGTTTGGTGATGTCTAAAAATAGTAATTTTGGGTTCGTGTCGCATATATATACTTGATAAACTTATGAAGTGACGTAATTGGATAAAACTTGTGGTGAGCTAATATTGTTGGAAAAATGAACATTTTTACGAGTCAGTATTAACGTCTTAATTTTCTAAGCTTTCTAAAATCGGAAACTTTCCAAAGATAGAAACTTTCCACAAATAAATTTTTTCGCGATAATGGTGTTATTCGAAAACGAATAGTACACTTTCTTAAAAGCATGTTTTGTCAAATAACTTAGGAGGTGCACACAAATGGATTCCGTTATTCTTTTATATATATGACTTATGTGTCATTTTATTTTACTTTTCCTTTTCCTAATTGCGCATCATTTGTCTTCATGCTCTTAAATCACCATTGATATCATGTGTCTCATAACGACTCCGGCTAAACCCTTTGAAGCCCTATCTTATTGTAACCAATTACTTTGTAAGCCACTCCTTACTACTCTTATGCAAACCACTCATCATTTTATAAGTTAATGTAATGTCACCTTATAAAAGTTAAATTGATATCGTTTTACAAATTGTTCTACATGGGTCTTATAAAATATTTTTTGTAACCTCTTAAAATTTCTTATTTATCTAGCAAATTACTTCACCTCCAAATTATACAGCGTTTCATACATTATTTCTAAACGGCATGGTTTATGCAAAAAAAAAATCCTTAATTTGACGAATCTGAGCATTGCATTGCTAGTCCTTAATTATACATAGCCTGATCACCTATGTATAATTTAGGAGGAGCCATGTAAGGCTGGATAGTAGTCACCGTAAGATCTTGATAAAAATAAACTTTTAACCATATTTTTGAATATATTTTTTTGGTGTGGTATGCAAGTAATACAAATTAGGGACATCTACATACGTGCCCTTATCATTTCTCGAACCTATTACCCAGCTACGGGTACGTTCTTACTTAATAATTGTTGTTCTACTTCCTATTTTGTTTTATTTTCACGATAAAATTCTTTAGACCGCTTGTCTAATTATCGACAATTGATACCGAACTTGGAAGTTCTGACGTTTCTATGCTTTCTCCTCGACCAACAATCTTTGAGTAGGGTTGGTACGATTTCGGGGAAGCTCCGAATGTGATTAATGAAGTATGAATAAATGAGTTACGTATATCCGTCATGATGATCGTCTTTCTTTTGACTCGAAATTTGTTTGTGCGAACCATGCGTTGACTTCTCTCTTTTAATCGCTAACCTTGTCTCTTTTGTACAAGTGTCGATCTAAAAACTTTCTTCGATCTAAAAACTTTCTTCGATTTGAGACCGCTTGTCTAATTATCGACCATTGATACCGAACTTGGAAGTTCTGACGTTTCTATGCTTTCTCCTCGACCAACATTCTTTGAGTAGGGTTGGTAGATCTCCGGGATGCCTCCGAATGTAATTAATGAAGTATGAATAAATGAGCTACGTATATCCGTCATGATGATCGTCTTTCTTTTGACTCGAAATTTGTTTGTGCGAACCATGCGTTGACTTCTCTCTTTTAATCGCTAACCTTATCTCTTTTGTACAAGTGCCGATCTAAAAACTTTCTTCGATTTTAGATTTGTTGTTTGGGTTTTCTTTTTCGGTTGTGTATTGACCGCCGCAAACTTAATATGCTGACCGTGATCGTTTCATGAATTGACGACTTGATAAATTCTTCTTTTCCTATTTTCTTATCACCGACACTTATATTCTATTCTTTCCTTTAAGGACCCTCACGACATTCAATTCGTTCCCTCATACCATTGCCTACACATCATGTGATTGTTGTCACTTGTTCTATCTTCGTTTCTATCTTGTTACTCTGCCAAACCTCGAGCACGTTCCATGTCTACCTTTGATGCGCTAGATACCTTCACGGATTTTATAAATTTTCACAAGTTTTTATGAAAATTTTACAAATATTTTACAAGTGTCTAAATTACCAAAATGACATTCTCAAGTTTAAGAGTCGGTTCTAAACATCCTCCTTTTGTACAATCTATAACTAATGTTTAAAATGACACAAAGCCCACCCTGTCAAGTTACATGTTTTATACATCACATTTTTATCACATCTTGATGAAATGACCGATTAAACTTCGTTTCAACAAATGACTCTTAACGAATTGGAAAATAGATTTTCTAAATCGCAACCGCGAATCCAAGAGTTTAACAAAGCCTTTATACGTACCTTTATCACCAAGGTTTTCAAAAGCACCAAAGTGATTATCGAACATATTTTACTTTGTATTGAACACCCTCTTTGTCAATAAAAACCCAATAAGTACCTTAAAAAAGATGTTGACCCACTACGGTTACATATTCGCCTTAATCTCTCAATGACATAGTTTTAAAAATTCTTCTTACTAGGGATTTTGTTTTCAAATCACCAAACCCTTGATAAATCCTTATAATAAAATTTTCATCATTTTACGAATGACTTAGCATTTTAATTCTATAACCGAACGAACTTCACATTTTCATAACCCTAGAAAAGTGCTATGGCCTAGTTTTATAACTAAATTTGAAACAAAGTACCCTCTTACCTTCCTCTCGATCGACCGTCGGTGATTAAAACAATATAAAAATCTTGGACGGGTTCTTCTAATGTGACATTCCGTATTTTAATGTCAGTATGTAATTCATACCTCGTTCTCATTTTCTAGTAAAGTGAATTCTTGCGTTTTACGGTTTACGCGATTCATGATTTCTCGTTTCTTGTTAATCTTAAGTTATTTTAGGCATTTTATCCGTTTAAGTGTATACCGTGTTTATTCTATCTTTGAAATCCCCCGGCGACCTTGAAAGCTAATTTTGGCATCTTTCGTTAAAATTCATGTATTAGTCACGTTTAGTCAAAATCTTATGTTTTCGCTTTAAAAAATCGTACTTTTAATAATAAACGAGAAGATTTCTTCAAAAACAGTTACCCGTAACTCTTCTTGAGCAAGCGTAAGGCGAATCGGAGGAATCGAGCGTCGAGACGTCGCTCTCGTAAGAAGGGGTGGATGTAAAACCCCGTATTAAAGGTCACTACTTTTTCTGAATTTATAATATTTCCTTAAATTCTAAATAATCCATTTATCTAATTTAGTCTGTTTTCATTTAAAATCGTCATTAAATTCTTTCGCGAATTTTATATTTTATTTTTAACTGTTACAGATCGAGAAATCAACGGATTTCGTATTCTAAATTGTGAAAATTATTAAGTTTTTATTTAATATATTTTCCATTTATTTATTATTTAAATATATTTCATTCGTGTCAGGCCGAACCGGATTTAAAAATTTATGCTTTTATAAATTAGCGGGTCGAGTTAATTTTTAGAGTCGAGATTCAAATGATATAAAAATGTTTAACAAAAAAAAATTGGGCCGAAGCCCTTCCCCTTTTCTTGGTAATTTCGGAAAAACCACAAAGCCCAAACACTCATACATATTTTTTTAACCAACCTATTTAATTATAAACCCAAGCCCATTTTTTTTGTTAACCGAACAAACACCCATTCTTTTTTTATATAAGCCGAAACATAAAACACACACTCCATAAATTATAACGATTAAAAAAAAATCTGCTCTCTTCCTTCTTTTTCTCTCCTGTTCGAGCCAACACCACCAAGAACCACAATTTGCACATTCAATTCCCATCTAAAACACCTCTATTATATACCAAATCATTCCTAAAATTAACCTTAATCTTCTCCTACAAAAAAATCACACATGCAAGAAGATTTTATAAATCACCAATTTTCTTCAAAAATTGTGTTTTAGGGATTTAGTTAAATTAAGGTGTTAAATAGTAGCAAGGTTTGATCAAGGAAGTTATATTCAAGATTCGGGTGAACAAAAGTTGATTTTTGGTTCGTTTCGGGTTCTTTTGTGGTTCGGCCAAGTTCATAAACCCCCAAGGGTTTATAGTTTTTGATCTATCCTCTATCTTGATTTCATTGTGAGCACTTATACTTCCTTTCTATTTAATTTTTATAGTTATATAAAAATTTTATACATGCATGTTGATTTTTGTGAATTGGGAATCCATAGAATATAATGCATATGATGTTTGAGGTTGTTGATGATTGAGGATTGTTAAATAGGTTAGTATTGGAGTGTTGGATGTAAAATTGGTGCAAAATATTGAAGGATTCAAAGGGTTTTATAACCCTTAATTAGGGCAGAAAGTTTAGGCATAAAATCGGCTGATTTAGTGTGTTGTAAACTGGGATTTTAGTGTTTAGAATTTTAGAGGTCGTTCTAATGATCGTTTTGGTATAAATTAGAGCTTCTAACTCTTAAAAACGAAAAAGTTATGGCCAATTTTAGTTAGATAATAGTTTCGGCAAATTTCAGAAAATGGCAGTTTTTATATCCGAATTTGGGTCAACTTTGCGATGTTATAATTTGGTCGTGTCAAAAGATTTTCTAGGTTTTCAGGACCCTAAAGTTATCTACTTCGAGTCCACTTTCCAACGAACTAGGCCTCGTCGATTTTTAAGGTGTAAAAGTTAGTCAAAACCTTTGTACAAGATTAAGTGCTAAAACTGTGTAGGCTGTCCGGAATTTCGTTTGTAAAGATACTGTGAGCAGGCGGGTCAAAACTTAATATTTTTGGACGAAATTTAATCTGGAGATTGTACATGATGTGTGTGACCTTCTGTATTTTTTTCAGATTTTTATAAATTTTTTTAGGGTGCCTGCTGATGCCCAACTTTTGATAACTTCCAGCAGGCCCTGTTTTGTGTTAGTTACGCTAAGCTAGAGTTAACGAAAGGTAAAATTTACTTAGGAGCTTTGGGGCAAACATAGTAGTAAGTCAACATACATAAGAACCTGGAGATGGAGTATAAGCAAGTGTTGAGGTTGTTTGGCAATTCGTTAAGCGGTAACTAATTGCTAGTAAATCGACAAATTTTTTAGAAAATAAGCAACCAATAGAGACAATTAGTGGAGAGGATCACATGGATTCCTAATGTACAAATTTCATGCATATAATATAATTACAATAAGTTTCATATTTATTAAAATTGAAATATTAATAATATATTATTATTATTAATAGGTCGCAATTGACTTCGGCGTCCCTTTTTCTCGTGATTTATTGATCGACATTTTTTATACTCACGGTGAGTTCATAGCCTCGCCTTTCAAATATTTTCCTTAAACCCCGCGAGGGAGATACGTGCTAGTTTTCTAAAATGAACACAAGAAGTTTTCTTGTATGCTTGGACCCAATTATATGAGGTATGTTGCTTGAGTAGCTTTACGTCAAAAGTCCCCAATCGTGAGCCGTTAACTACCTATGTAGGGTAGCCGCTTGCACAATAAATAGTGCTATGGGTTAAGTAGCCCGGTTCGGTTTTTGGGCTTTAGATCCTTTTGTGAGTAGTCCCAATGTACGGACCTATTGTGTCAAGATTTTTAGTAGGTATATGACGTAATACCTAACCTTGGGGGCAAATGATGAATATTATTGGTAATGATTGTGATTATCTTAATTATGCGAAATGGGATCGGTGGCACGAGCTCAATGCAACTGTTGGTTAATAGCTTGTCTGGCCCACAAGTTTATATGATGCTTATGAATATTATAATGCTTGTGTTCAACTCTTTATCACTTATAAAACCTATGAATTCACTCAATGTTTCGTTGACTTTTTAGCATGTTTTATCTCAGGTAATCAAGGATAAAGGCTTGGAGGCTCAAGAGAAGGATTTGCGCTAAACTTTTATTCATCATTTTAAAATTAATTCCTTAAATGAAAACTTGTTTTAGTTTGTTTATGTCAAACTTGTATAATATTATGGTAATGATGCTTTTGGACTACGCTTTTGAATTCTGAAACCAAGGAATGGAAATGTTTGCTGGTTTTTAAAACGTCTCTCGGTCGTTACGCTTTCATTTGTGACTATTTGTACTATTACTTAACTCCCAAATAGTTGGGTTCCGCTTGCGAGTAAATTTGGGGGTGTTAAACTCGTCAAAACAGAATATCTGCTGCAGCTTATGCTCTTTTACCAAGGCATTGGGACTGACGATACGACTTTAATTTCTTATTAACAAGCCCTTGGAATAAGAAGTATGTCTCATGAAACGCTAAAAATCTAGCAGAAGAAATGGACGAGTAATTGGTCGGTAACTCGATATGCATATTTTATAAAATTTTACAAAAATAAAATACAAAAATATAAAACTCATAAAAAGAAAATAGAAAATTAAAAAAAAATCAGAAAACACAAAAATATGTTTTTCATGACATGTCTTCTGAAATCGATAATATTTACGGCTTTAGAAATGTCATTCAATAATGATACGAAGCTGTAAATAAAGTTCGAGCAGAAGTTCTAAATGTTTTCAAAACATGTCATTGGTTTGCAGTTATTTCAGATAGCAACCCGATCTTCATTTTAAAGGCAAGTATTTCGCCAAAAAAGAAACTTGACCTCACAACGGGAATTAAATTTCTCGGGTATGAATTACGTAATATTCATACAAAGGCTTGTGTTTACTTTGCAACATAACCCGTGCTTTTTATAAAATACGTGTATGTGTGAGTGCATTTATTTTTATAAAATAAGAGAAATCTTATTTTATTGGTGTTGATTTTAAAATAAAGTAATCATCTCGCGGTTTCATCAAAAAATGATTTTCAAAGACAGCTGACTACTCAAACAATGACTACAGCTCTTTAAATAGAAAACGGGTCATCATTTGAGGGGGAGATAATGTCAAATAATCTTCTTAAAAATCATTTGAAAATTCAAAAGATAATAAATAAATAAAAGGAAGAGGTTTTAGATAATAACGGATTAATAATTAAAGGGGAGTTAATTAATTTTAACTCATTTGGGCTTTATACGTTATGTGTTTAAACCTTTAGGGACTCGATTGCAAAATTCAAGGCTTAGACTAAGTTTAGTACAACTAAAAGGACTTAAGGTTTCATTGTAACAAATTAGTTTAGCCTAAGGAAAAGTTTTAAAGAAAAGTTCAAGTAACATGAAACTAAAAGGGCCAAATTTGCCAAAAACTCAAACTCTTTTAATAACCCATCCAAATGGGACTATTTACACTTATCAAAAAAACATAATTGCCATTTTTCTCTTTTGCAACTTTCGGCTAGAACAAGAAATCAACAAATTCGTGTTTTTCAATCCAAAAGGTAAAATACAAACTTATTTCCAATCTCATAAACAACATCTAATCAAAAGGAATTGGTCTAAAACACTCTTATTTTTGCTTGAAAATCCTAGAAATTGGGTTAGGGTTCTTCAAAATCAAAAGTGTGTTAAAACCTAAATTGATAAGGGGGTTTTGTTTGTTTGGGATGTAGAAGCTTTGTCCAAAACAATTTGTCTTGGGGTGTACACACGAATTAACTATGGTCGATTTTAGGGTCGAGTTTATGGGAAATTCAAATAGGGTGTATGAAAATTCTTAGGTTTGTGTTTAAATGAGTTATTATGTTCACTTGTTACTGTTAAAGTGTGGAAATATCTTGCTGGAAGATAAAATTTGATTTTCTTGGCTTAAATTTGGTACATAGCCACGAAAACTTTGATTTTGATGTTCTTGTGGATAAAATATGGATAAATGGTTTTATGACTTATTTTTGTAGACTAAGCATCATGTGTTGTGTAAATAAGATACTTGGTCTGATGATTCTTGTGATTTTTTGAGAAACTAGGAGGAACATACATGCTAAATTTCGTTAAGAGCAATATAAATATTGTTTTTCACTAGGAGGAATATACATATTGTTTTTCACTAGGAGGAATATACATGTTGTTTTTCACTAGGAGGAATATACATGCAGTTTGCACTAGGAGGAATATACACACAGTTTGCACTAGGAGAAATATACATGCAATTTGCACAAAGCTTGACCAATATTTATTATGTTGATTATTCTGTTGACTTTCTGATACTTGTTCATTGACCTTTGTTGTATAGAATTGTGTGCCTGATAAACTGTGCTTAGTCTCTTGGTTAATAATCACAACTTACATCTTAAAACTATCACATCACATGAACCAAATTCTCAATCAGTAATATATATTTTCTTGTATATAAACTACATTGGTAAATTCTTAGCAGGATCATAAATCCAGTTGTTGCTCAACAAATTTCTTTTGACAATGCCTTGGTTGCACCTGAGGATCGAGTCAACATTTGAAAGTGAAACATGAGAATTGATCCCACAAAGACTCAGAAAGAATCCACTTATCAAGTCGTTCTGGATACTCTCTCACTTTCTCCTTGCTACAATGCCTTCTTAATTATTGTTGATGTCCCTGAGATCTACATGCAATAGTTCTGGTTTATCATCTCAAAGATTAAAGACACTTCTTCTTACAATTTCAAGCTCGACAAAAAGAAGTGCAGAATTGGTGTAGAAGTCTTTGGTGAAGTTCTCCAGATTTGTCCTAGACTTCCTAAACGAGAGTTTGTTGAACCACCTTCTCATGAAGAAATTGTCTCATTCATCAAAGAAATTAGATACAAAGGAAATCTGGAATCTATTACTTAGTTGGTTACTGATCACATGTACCAACCATGGAGAACCTTTACGACCATCATCAATAGATGTCTTTTTGGAAAAACCTCAAGTCTTGACAAGATCATACTATTAAGAGCACAAATCTTATGGGGGATGTACCACAAAAAGAATGTTGACTTTGTGGAATTAATTTAGGAAGATTTCATGTTCCAATCTGACAATAAAGAAACCAATTCTAAAAGACGAGAGAACATGCCTTATCCCAGATTCACAAAGGCTATTATCCAATACTTCATCTCTAAAGACAAGTCCATTTCTATGAGAAACATACTGTTCATGTTCCAAAAGGTGAAGACTATCAAGTGTATAGAAAGAAAATTCCTAGTGCAATGATAAATCAAGAGATAAAGAACTCTACAGCTTATCA
The DNA here is from genome assembly GCA_026074375.1 of Tanacetum coccineum. Taxonomy (NCBI): domain Eukaryota; kingdom Viridiplantae; phylum Streptophyta; class Magnoliopsida; order Asterales; family Asteraceae; genus Tanacetum; species Tanacetum coccineum. The sequence goes on from BQNB010017152.1 coordinate 16,024, forward strand.
GACTTATATAGCATACTCGACAGGAGCAGCAAAATTCAAGAAAGCTAAATGGAAATAACCTACTTCTGCTCTAAAGAAGGAAAGTTCTCTCACAACTGATGACAATATTATCGTTGATGATCCTGAAAGACTAGGAAATGAAAAGCCTATTGGGAAAAGAAAGCCGACTGGTATTGTCATCAAAGATACTCCTACTGTGTCAAAGAAGAAAACACCAGTTCAAGCTCAAAAGCATAAAGGTATGGAAATGCTTTTTGAAGTTGCATCACTTGAGAAGGCTCAAACAAGAAAAGCTCTTAAGATAAGCAAACAAGAAACTAGCTTCCAGCATTAGACAGGTGGCTCAAGTAAAGGAGCTGGTTCTAAACCAGAGGTTCTCGATGAGCCAAAAGGCAAGTCTATTCACACAAGTGAAGGAGATGGTTCAAAACCAAAGGTTCCCGATGTGCCAAAATTATGTCATCAGATCAAGAAAGTGAAAATGAGTCTTGGGGAGAAAGTGAAGATGATGATGATGATCGCCAAAGTGATGATGAAAGAACTGAATCTGATAATGACAAAAACGTTGATCTCAATAAGACAGATGATGAAGAAGAATTACAAAAAGATGTGTTTGTACATACTCCTGATGATTATGTTCCTACTGATGATGAATTACATGATGTAGATGATGAAGAGTATGATCGTATTAATGATGATATGTATGATGATGTAAATATGGAGATGAAAGATGCAGAGCTTGCTGATGAAGGGAAAGGCGATGAGGAGATGACTAATGCTGAAAAAGTAAATGCTGAGCACGAGGAAGCTAATCAAGAGGTTGCAAGTGCTCAAGTTCAGGATAAAGCTCATTCAACAACTACGGCTGCTCTTGCTACACAGAAAGAAAAGACTAATGTTCCCCCATCAAGTTCCAGTCGATCTATCTTATCCAATTATGGTAGTAGATTTCTCAACCTCGATAACATTTCCTCGGTAGAGACCAAAACTATTTCTATGTTGGATGTCTAATTTCAACATGAAAATCCAAGTATCCAGACTTCATCACTGCTCAATGTACCTGTTTTAGTAATTCATAGGCCCTCTGTTATCAAACCAAACCCTGGAAGTGTTACAGCAGCTCCTGTAACAACCATTCCTCTACCTATTCCTCCATTCATTTCTCACTCTCAACAATCAACACCAATCCCAACACCAACAACTACTGAATCTTGTTAATCCCAATCCTTGATGGATTCCTTAGCTCGTCTAAGGTTAAATTACCTTGGATAAATCCAAAATAACTTGTTGTAGAAACTTTGTATGTATACTAAAGTGTATGTGGAATCTACACTTTAATATCTAGAAGTATTATGAATAAAACAATAATTGTGAATGAACAAAGATATAATCAAACACTCCAATATTATTAGATCAATAATACGAATACTCTTTACTAGTACTAGGGTTTACAACCTTGAAACTTTTTAATCGACTTCACAACTATGAAAACTTGTATATGTCAACTAATGCCCCTAGAGCCTCCTTTTATAGACCAAGGAGTCCTACAAGGCTTACAATACTTTCCTAAGATATCATGATCTTTTCTAAAAGAAAACGTAATCTCTTAAACAAATACATTATACATATCTTTTACAAAAATAACTCAATAAAATAAGTTTATACATATCTTCTTTACAAATAATTGATACTTATCTTCATAAGTATTCGTGTTCTTCAATCAACCTTTATCTCTTCTCTGATATGTCTTTGATCTCATCTCTGACAACATTAATGCTTCCAACAGTTGTAATTACCTAGCAGTTGTAACTGCGCACAAGCAGCATTAAATACTTAGAAGTTTACTCTAGCAGTACTAACATACACTAGCAGTACTAACAGTAGTAACTAGGTATATTTTCAATCTTCATCTCTGAGCAGTCTTAACTTCTACTAGTAGCAGTAACTTTATACTAACAATACTAATTATACTAACAATAGTAACTAACAGTAGTAACTTTATACTACCAGTACTAACTACTTAGCATAATTTTCATTAGTATTACCAGCAGCACTAAGTTACGCTTGACAACACTAATATATACCTGAGTAGTAGTAACTCTAAGAATCATCTTGAAGTCTTTTAAACCCAACAATCCTCTCCTAAACTTGATGTTCATCTTCTGAATCTTCAAGTTTCATTAAAAGTCTTCACCATCACCAGGAGGATGCATTCAAACACTTCATTGACCCTTTTCCTGCTTTGTCATGAGCTTGAGTAGTTGATAACACATCTCATTCCAACGATCAGCTTGAAGCTTCTTGTTCAGCATGTTTGAGATTGTTATTGGTGTAAGGGGATATCTTTTCTCAACCAACATAAAGATATGTAGATTTCTAAACCTTACAAAGTGCACTCTACAGTTATCAAACAGCTTCCAAACAGTCACTTTGTACCCTTGTAGATTTCTCCATACATCACTTTTAATGTCAGGTTCAAACATTACTTTCAAATCTCCCCATAACACTCTTTCATATTCATCAACTGGCCTGTTTATTCCATGCTTTTCTTTGACCAACTTCCAGAGAGTTTCTAAGTCTTCTCTGTCAATACCCTGAAGCATCCTAATCATTGATGAATATCTTTTTGAACTTCCATCAGCTCTTATCAAGTGATAGAATCCCTTCTGTCCTTCTTTAACAATCTTATATTCAACAATCATTGGAGGTTTTGTGGCTAGAGGTATAGCATCAATTGCTATTTCCTCTTCATCTTGAACTATCTCCATATGCTTTTTCATTTCTTCCTCCTCTGGATCATCATCTTTTTCAGCTTCTACATGCTCATCTATCTTCTGCTTCTTTGACTTATCAGACTCAAGTTCATCCCCTGCTCTTTTAGAACTTTCCTCTGTTCTTGTCTCACTACCTTTCACTACTTCTGAATTCATGTCCACAAAAGTATTTACTCTTTTCATCTCCTTATCAAACAACTTCTGGATTTCATCATAGCTTTTGCTCTTCAACTGACTATGTTTGATTCATCACACTACTTCTCTTTAAGCTAATTGTGTTTATATCCCACCTATATGCTAAGATAGATAGAACATATTGATTCTCTTTTGTGTCTTGGTATGAGGTCTTTTTCCTCTTATCTTTGCACTAAAAGCAACAAAATGTTTTTCTTCTCTTCTCCATGAATTCCATAAAATTTTCCGTTTCTCCTCACCTATCAAATCCTCTTTTCTTCTCGTTGTTAGAGTCTCTCAGACTAGCAATCTATCAGCCTCCATCATAAAGCTTGTGGTATTTTCCCATTGATTCAATCAAAGCATGTTGGCTCTTCTCCTTTTTCCTTGCAAGTCCTCTCTTAGTCTTTAAGTTCAAGCATGCAACTAGCTATCAAGATTCTTGCCATTGTATCTACATCAAAGTAGCAACGTTGATCTATTCTTTTAAAAGTTACTTCAGCTCACATCATTAATTGCTTTGCCTTTTCTTAGTCTTTGAAGTCTGTGATGCTGTGGAGATGATGTTGTTGTTCTGAATTCACTTGGCTCCTTGAACTACAAGCCCCTCTAGCCTTGTGTCTTGTAGTGTTGTATTTTGTGAGCAACAGAAGTATACAGATCTAAGGTTAGCTGCTTTGATTTGTAATAAGAGTTGAGCCAAAGTTATATCATCAATAGTTGTTTTGTAGGAGCACTAGTTAGTAGTAACTTTCATCAATCTTTGTTAGCAGTAACTCCTTAACCAGCATGTAGTAAGTAGAATAGGTATAGGGGGCAAAACTATCTCAACACAGTACTTAATCTCTCTTCCATCAACCTTTGCACTCTGCTTTTGTTTCTCACCCAACTACCAACAGCCATAATACCAATCACCTCATCACCATGAAGATTATCTGTATCAAACATTTCTGCATCATTTGACCTCCCTTGGGTTTCATCAACTAAAGAAACTTCAGCATCCTTGTCAATGTCTTCAAAACTCCTCCCCTATTTGGATGCATCTTCCTGAGCACCCAAACTATCTTTATCCTCAGAAGATTCAACTATAACACCTCGTATTTTAGGTCATTGTATGACATTAAGAAATTCATAATTTATTTTTAGGGTTTTACGCGTTTACTCTTAAACCGTAAACTTTAAGTTAAATCGCGTAAACTGAAAATGATCATACAATGTAAACGGGCATTAAACGATTAAATGTTTGCATCAAGCAAGTGTTATATGATTATTATGAGGATAATTAATAACTTTTGTTCATCTGTATTATTATTGGCTACGTAAAAATGCATTACCGTTCATAATAAAATACTTGATAGGCATACCCGGAAGTTCTAAAACCTAACTACTACGCCTAAAAACAATACCAGCGACGATTCTATACCTAATACTCAAAATAATTAAAATTTCATCATATATATATATAAAATGCCGAAATTTTGAAGATTGGAACAATAGTCATCACTTTATATAATATCTAGATAATATCTAGATATTACATAAAGTAAACTCTTACACATTTAATCAAACTTGTCATGCTTAACTTAACTAGGGTTAGAAAGTAACTAGGGTTAAGTTAACAAGATATTTATACTATAAATAGCCATGCATGCATGGCTAATGTTCATACTCTTTTATACTTATCAAAAACTTCATTTCTTTCTCTCTTTTCTTCTCCAAAACTCACGGCTCAAAAACCCCATAAAACAAAATCCATAACTTGAATTTCTAAGTATATACAACCCTATACACAACATACTTAAGGTATTCTAAGGTGTTGGGAAGCATTGGTTCATCATTTTCAAGTAATAAGAGATAAAAAGGTAAAGATTAGGGTTTTTGTGAAAACTAATCTAGGGTCTAAAGCTTGGAAGCTTATTTTTGAATCTAAACACGTTTAGAAACTTATCTCACATCTCTTAACATCCAACACTCAGGTTTTCTTAAATCCTTCAAACCATTTCTTTCTTATGATTTTATGAATTACAAGTTAAATAAGCAATAATCACCCCTAATGACTTTTAAATTATAATAATGATTATATATGATTTATCAATTTATACACTTATTCTCATGCCAATGTGTATAAATACATGGAAAATAAATATAAAAGTCAGTTAACATTATAGTTTAAGTATAAAACATGTTAAAGCAAATAAGGGTTTTATATGTTTCTTAAACTTCACTAGTGAAAATAATGAAAAGTAAAAGGTTTGAACTTGTTACAACAAATTATATTGGACTAGGGATATATTAGACTTTATTATAAGTGCCACATAGTGTAAAATAGGTTAATAAGAGTTTTATGAATAAACTACTAACATAATGAGAGTACATAAAACAAGGTTTTATATAAAGATACAAACCATGAAATACATATGGGGCTGTCCAAAATCGAATATTGGACAGAGTATTGATATTTTAAAAAAATAATACGCCTCGTGACGATTCCATAATGAATAAGAAACTTGAAAAACCGAGATCTATAAACAAAAAGAATACTTAAAAACGATTATACACATCATAAAAAAACTTTATAAAACCTATTTTATAAAAAGTTACAATTCATAACACAACTTTACTTTTAAAACTCTAAAATATGATATAACTTTTGACTATACGAGATCGTACACCAAGAATCCGTTAAAAACGGAACTATAACGAATAAACTACGACGTTTTTGATAATTAAAGTTTATAAAAGTAATTTTATAAACTATGAACAGTAAAAATCACTATTCATCAGTGGATAAATTTGTGAGATATTATAAATCTTTTAATAACGTGAACGTACTCGAAGGAATCACAAAAATCAGAGTTAAAACGAATAAGTTATCGCAAATACAAGTTTACGCTAATTAACAACCCTAAAACGACAATAGCTGTCATTGAACAGTAATTTACTATACATCAACAGAATTTTTAAACTTTAAAATGTAATATTTTGATCGCTTCGTCCTTACTACGTAAGACGTGGACGTAAGAAACGCGAGGAAACGGTTAAAAACGACCAGTTAGGTCATTTTTACGAAAATCAATTTATATAAAAACATTTCCACCCCCCCCCACCATTATACATATAATATTACTAAAAGAATTAGATCGTTGATTATGCTTATATAAGAAATATTGAGTGATATCAAGTGCTATATTACTAGGGAGTATTTCATAATGAGGGGCCACTTCGGATGGCTGTATCGATGATTGTTGGATTACGATTAAAAGTGTCCTAAACTCCTCGAACGTCATGTCATGACCTCAATAAATATGAGTATGCCCGAACGATAGTAGCTAATGTAAAACAACCTATAAGATTATAATCAGTTTGTTAATTAAAAGTACTTCAGTACTATAACAGCCTTAAATTAAATAGGTTGCATGTCTCGTCTTGTGAACGTTTTTAACTAAGAAAAAATTGAGCTATCTGTACTCAAGGGTGATTTCATAGCCCCACTTTACAGATTTTACTGATTATTATTATTTTTTGGGATGAAAACAAGCTTTGATTTGATAAATTGGACGCAAGTGTTGAAAGTAAAATAGTGAATTAATGATTTGCCCTAAGTAGCGATAACCCGTCCTAGCCGCATTATTCATGAAACATGTTAATTGCATAGATGTAAGTTGTTAATAAACATTATGTGAGCGCGAATGATATAAAAACTATCTATGGGATAACCTCCCCGTTTGGTATATTAGCTATCACTAGAACGAACTTTGACCATGTCCTGCTGATGTTGCGGTTACAAACATCTGTACGGGCAAATAACTGCTAAAATAGCAAATAAATGTTGAGCTTCGTGTCATGAAGCTTAGTGCAACAATAATGTGTTCTGTTTTTTGTGATTGTTGGCATATTGTTGTAAACATCACGTGAAAGTCTTGCGTCCTTGCCTAACTTTTTAATAAAACATAAACCAATGAATATCCAACCACAATTTTGTTGACGTTTTAAGCAATGTTTTCAGGAGGTCATTATGCAACGAGATGCCAAGGAAGCATTGATTTATGGGGGTTACCATTTTTTTTTTTAAATCCATATGTGTATCATGTTTTGGAAATAAATTGTAGTCTTTTGTAATATTAATACAAAGAACAATTAAAGCTATAAGCATTTGTAATTATCTTTTAATTAAATCCAATGTATCATTTTAAACTGACTTTTGTTTCGTTCTTATATATGTCTTGTGCAGTTGATCTCGAAGTAACAGCCCCGGATCATGATTCCGCTGCGACCATTTTGGGGGTTTATAGATTGGTATCAAAGCCAAGGTATAGAGAACCAGGTCAAAATGGTTTTTTAGCTGGACTATAACCAATATCAAACATTGCATCATACAAAAAGGTTTTATACTGTTGTATACAATATACAAATTATTGCCTAGTCGGTATTCTTATGTAAAATGCATAATTGATATAACAGTTAAAAATATACTACGTAATAAGGATGATATTCTATATATTATATACTAATATAAGCTAATTTTTTGAATTTCGTTACGTCATTTCCAGATTCAGAGCACTTCTACGGTTTACATACACATCTCTATCTGAGGCCTGATATATACATGGGGTCACCAAGGAGTCGAGGTACTTATTTATGCATCCACCATCACCAGATTAACTTGCCCGGCCCTGAAAGCCAGAGCAGGCACCACCTTCACCTATCTATGTACATATTTACCGGAGCCTGTCTACCCGGAGTTCTTAACCGAGACGTATGAGATATTCCCGACCGATGGGAGCAGCCCACAGCCAGCTGCTGTACAATCACCCACTCATCATCCCAGGATATATACCAGAGACCGACCCTGATGAGGACTAGAGAGTGATGACGAGGAGGATCCTAAGAGGATCCAACCGAGACTATCCATGCTGACAGAGGAGATAAGATGAGAGTCCTTAGCTCCAGCCGGAGCCATGCATCTAGTTTGCTTATGTCAGCTGACCAAGAGACCCCATACATTCTTATCTGCTGGCCACGGATAGGATGTCCACGCCGAACCCATGCGCCACACTGAGAAAACCTTTCCTCATCCGAGGAAGTTGCTGAGAGAAGTATTAGCCATACCTACTCCACCACCATCACCTCTCTCACCATACTCATACACCACTTCCTCATATCCCTCTCCACCATTAAAAAAAAAAAAACCTTAATAAAACACCTTCACCCATAGCCCTACTTAAGTTGATGAACTCTGGGATCGCCGAGCGTGCTGGGGAATAAGACGGAGAGATGCCCTACCATCTCATGTTCATGATACTTAGATTCCTGAGATGTGTTACCCGCTCTCGTAAGGATGCATGTGTCCTACTACTCCTGGTCCTGGAGTACTAGTCGGAAGGATTCGGGGACAGCTTTTGAAACTTGCTAGGCTGTTTGGACCTACCCACAGCTAGGGCAGACCTATATGGATTTGGCTGATACATCAGATGCCAGCTCCAGGACTCTCGATGTCAAGAGAGTATAGGCAAAGTAAAGGGATACCTTATGGGATGATCTTAGTTGGAGCCATCCAAGCATTGCACCGACCACCCTAAGAGTGGGTCAACCAGAGAGTTCTTGATTGATCAGTCTACTTTGACGATGAGGATTGAGATCAAATACTCTCCGCTAGATTATGCACGGTATGAACCGAGCTCTACCTTAGAGCCCGATCAACACGTTGGAGAGTGATAGCCCGCATCCCCACAACGTACAGCCGTTCTAATGGAGGAGGAGGCCAGACTATCAACGTGCCGCTTGGCCCACAATCGATGGATGCTTGTGACAACGCATTCCGAAGGGCATGTCACTGCGGACTACGGTCATGGCTCAGCAGTCTGAGATCGTTAAGTTACGGGCAGCAGACCAGAGGAGACATACAGTGATTTCAGAGCTGCTAAAAGCAGACTATCGGAGGCAGAGGCAGAGGCAGTTAGCAGAGACCCTAAAGATAGTGAAGAGCCTCAAGGCTCAGATGACCGAGCTACAGAGACAGCAGGGACCTGCTAAGGATCCTGCAGAGCCAGAGCTACCAGAGGAGGCCGGTAGCAGTTCTTAGACGGTGTTATGGCTGTAGCTACTGTACAGTCTGTTAAGTATTATGGGTTGTTCCCAGCTAGCAGACTGTATAGATCTTTTGTTTTGACTAGCTACTTTGTTTAGATCTTTTGTTCATATATCGGCTACTTTGTACAGCCTACTAAGTATTACGAGTATATCTCGGCTAGTATGGCTTTAGGTTATTTTGTCTTGTAACCTAAGTGTTGTGATCGTTTGTATTTAAACCAATCATGTATTATTTTCCCAAGTTATATATGAAAAGGTTGGATTATGTTTTATATGAAATCGAATTTATTGTGAATGAATGTCGATTTGTTAATTTCAATACTGTTGTGTATTTCACCATGTGTTGTGATCTCGTTTTATTCATTATGTATACATCGGGTTATGGTTAAGATTTTTGAAATCTAACTGGTGTTATGTGTTCTTGTGATTTAAGAAAATGGCACCAAGAGGAAGGCCCACAAGAACCACGAGGGCAAGGCCAGTCACCGCGACTCCCCCACCAGTCACCACAACTCCCCCACCAGTCACAGACCCTACTACCACCACTTCGGTCACCGGTGCCCAACTTCAGGCCATGATCGACGAGGGTGTCACTGCTGTGTTGGCAGCACGTGCTACGACCCGAAATGGTGACGATAGCCATACCTCAGGAACAGGGGTAAGAAGGAATGAACGCACTGTGGCGGGAGTGCACCTACAAGACTTCATAAATGTCAACCCTTATTTCTTCAAGGGTACCAGAAGGAGTAGGTCAGCTTGATCCCAGTGTTTGAGAGATGGAAACCGTGTCAGCGATAAGTAACCTGCCACCGTGTAGAATAAGTAAAATTTGCCACTAGTACTCTTATGGGAACTGCTCAAACATGTGGAACTCACATGCTAGAGAACAGTGACTAATGAGGCGGCAATATGGAATGACGTGGTCTGACTTGACAGAGAAGAAGATGACAACCTAAGATATTGTGCCGAGAATAAATCAAGAAGGTTGAGGCAGAGTGTTGAACCTAAAAGTACAAGGCACCGATATAGTAAGCCTAACAATCACGCTTCCAGGAGTTAGCATTGCTGGTGTGACAGGATGATTCCCTGAAGAGACTGGACAAAATTTGAAAAGATAGTCGGTGGGATCTGACTGATTTACTCAAGTGTTTGTGGAGCATCGAAGCAAAGACCATGGCAGGAGGCTATGAAGATGCAATGACTTTGATGGATAGGAGGATAAAACCTTTGGCTGAGATACAGACAGAAACAAGAGGAAGTTGGAAGATGCTCCTCGAAATAAACCAAACCGCAACAACAAACAAAAGTCAGAATATAGGCAGGCTTATGCAGGCCAGGGAACGGTGACAAGAAATCGTATGAAGGTACTAAACCACGAGCTTAAGAAAGAGGAGTTGTATGCCAAATTTTCTAAGTGTGAATTTTGGATTCCTAAAGTACAGTTCCTCGGTCACGTGATTGACAGCCAGGGTATTCACGTGGACCCTGCCAAGATCGAATCCATTAAAGATTGGGCATCTCCTAAGTCACCAACGGAGATTCGTCAATTTTTAGGTCTTGCTGGGTATTATCAAAGATTCATCGAAGGATTTTCGAAGATTGCCAAACCTATGACCAAGCTCACTCAGAAGAAGGTTAAGTTTGAGTGGGGTGACAAACAAGAAACAGCGTTCCAACTGTTGAAGCAGAAGTTGTGTAGTGCGCCAATTCTGGCTTTACCAGAAGGAAGCGAAGATTTCATCGTATACTGCGATGCTTCAAAGAAGGGTTTGGGCGCTGTGTTGATGCAAAGAGAGAAGGTGATTGCTTATGCATCACGCCAGCTGAAAATTCATGAGAAGAACTATACGACTCATGATTTGGAACTTGGAGCGGTAGTGTTTTCTCTGAAACTCTGGAGACACTATCTGTACGGAACCAAGTGTACGGTGTTCACGGATCACAAGAGTCTACAACACATTCTTAATCAAAAGGAGCTGAATATGAGGCAGCGTCGTTGGTTAGAATTACTTAGTGATTACGATTGCGAGATTCGTTATCACCCGGGGAAAGCAAATGTTGTCGCTGACGCCTTGAGCAGGAAGGAACGAGAGCCACCATTAAGGGTTCGAGCCTTAGTCATGACTATAGGTTTGAATCTCCCCAAACAAATTTTGGATGCTCAGACTGAAGCACGAAAACCAGAGAACATCAAGAACGAAGATGTTGGAGGTATGTTGGTTGAAAATTCTAAGGATCCGGAGAAATTTAGAACGGAAAAGTTGGAACCCCGCGCGGATGGAACTCTATGCTTCAATGGCAGGAGTTGGTTACCATGTTATGGCGGAGAGTTGAGGACTGTGGATCAGCTACGAGTCCCACAAATCAAAATACTCTATTCATCCGGGTTCTGATAAGATGTACCAAGACATGAAGAGCTATTTGGTGGGGTCCTAATTGAAGAAATACATCACTACCTATGTTTGCATTAGTGTTTGACCAGATGCTAAGGTCAAGGCGTGAACATCCAAGGCCATCAGGATCTGTTGCGTCAACAACTGATATACCTCAATGGAAGTGGGACTAATATCATTGGATTTTGTCATGAAGCTTCCTAAGTCGTCACAAGGCTACGATCACATTTGGGTAATTAGTGACCGATCTCACTAAGTCCGCAAATCTTTGTTACCGATGAGTGAGACAAATCGATAGATAACTTGCAAAGAAATGTAGCTAAAGGAGGTGGTCACGAGACATTGGAATACCGGTCTCGATTATTTGTGATCGTGACTAGGTTCGCATCAAATTTCTGGAGGTCACTTCAGTATGCTTTAGGTACTAGTTTGGATATGAGCATTACGTACCATCCACAAACCGACGGGCAAAGCGAGAGGACTATTCAAACTCTCGAGGATATGCTACATGCTTGTACGATCAACTTTGGAAAAGGTTGGGTTAACCATTTTCCATTAGTCGAGTTATCTTATAACAATAGCTATCACGCTAGCATCAAGGCCTTTGTTAGACCGAAGTTGGAGAAGCTTAAATCTCGGTCACACGATCAAATTCAAAGACGACGACTAAGGAAAATCGGTCCAATCTAGCAAAGGTGCTAAGCCGCTCCTGATCGACAGGAAGAGTTATTCCGATCTATGAAGAGTAAAACGATGGAATTCCATATCGGGGAATAAAGTTTGCTTTAAAGTTTAGTACCTTAGAAAGGGTCGTTATTATGTTTGGCAAACAGGGGAAGTTAAACCCTAGGTATGTTGGACCTTTCAAGGTGTTAGAAAAGGTTGGAGAGGTTGCTTACAAGCTTGAGCTTCCAGAAGAGCTAAGCAGGGTTCACAATACATTTCATGTATCTAACTTGAAAAAGTGCTATGCCGACGAACCGTTAGCCGTTCCGTTGGATGGACTTCATTTTGATGACAAGCTTAAGTTTGTCGAGGAACCCGTCAAGATCGTGGACCGTGAAGTTAAACAGTTGAAGCGAAGCCACATCCCGTTAGTCAAGTTCGATGGAACTCCAAGAGAGGTCTTGAGTTTACATGGGAACGCAAGGATCAATTCCGGAAGAAATACCCACATCTCTGCACAAAGACCGCACCGTCGTCAAGTGCCGCATCTTAAGCCTTGAGGAAAAGGCTCACTTAACTGGGGGAGACTACAACACCCTATGTTTTAGGGTCATTGACGTCGTCAATAAATCCACAATGTATCTTTTGTATTGTACGTGTTTGCTTTAAATCGTAAACATTAAGTTTATTCGCGTACGCAAAATAGCGTTCATGTAAACGGGCACCAAAAATATTCAATGTTTACTTTTAAGCAAGTGTTAAGAATTATTTGATGATAATTATTAACTTTCTTCTTTTTTATTTTTATTGGATTGCGTAAATTGATTGCGTTTCCGATAAAATACGTTTAGTGCATTCCCGGAACACCCAAAACTTTTTCTACGCTTAACAAATACCCCATTTATACCCAATACATAAAAGTTACATTATTTATATAAATATTCATACTATGGCCGGATTTTAGTGATTGACAAGTAATATGATCAATAATTATCAACTTGCAAATATACATACAATAACACATTAAAGCTTATGTTTCCTTGACCAAGACTAACCATTTTTGACCATGACAACCCATAAAACCCTCATGGTGTCTCCTTGACCAGTCCTACATGTATATTACTTATAGATTGCAAGAGATAAGTTCACATAACACTTAACACTTAGAAAAAAAATCAAAAATCTCTCCCTTTTGCTCCTTGGCATCCCACGGCTCAAAACACCCCTTTATAATAATCCATACAAAATTTTCTTCAACATATACAAGCCATCACACATCATTCCTAAGATATACTAAGGTGTTTGCAAGCATTAGTTAACAATTTACAAGTATTTATCAAATAAAGTAAGATTAGGGTTTTAAACATAATCTAGGGTTTTTATTGTTGCAAGCTTTGGTTTTAAAGTCTAAACAAGGGTTTAGCACATATTTCTCATCATCATTATTCATCACACTAAGGTTATCTAAAGCGTCAACATTTCCTTTTGATGGTTTATTGTAATATTGATGTTTATGTATAAAATCACCCATTTTAGACTTTTAATCATGTAAAAGAGTTTTTACTTGTGATCATCATTTTGAACTTTTACATATATTGTAATATTGATAATATCATGTTAAAATGGATCTATAATTGTTATACCATGTTGGTTAAGTGTAAAAATGAATATATATAAATTAGGGTTTTCAAGGTTACTTAATATGTTACAAGGTAAAAGTATTGCAAATGACTTATTAATCTTGTTCATGGACTTTTGTTTTATGTTTATGAATTACTAAACTAGGATCATAATTGAAGTATACTCTTGTACACCACGTGGTTAATGTATAAAACGTTCATATGTAAAACTTGTTAAATTAGGGTTTCTTTAATAAGTGTGATTAAAAGTGAGATTAAGACTTTTAACTTAGACAAATGAAACAAACTATGAGACTATGGACTTTAATTTTTATATGACTTATGATATAACGTGAGGTGGATAGACTTGTGGTAAATTTACAAGGGTAAAATGTAATAAAAAAGCCTTTATAAAAAGATATACATATAGACAATAAAGGGGCTATTTGGATTTGGAATTTTCAAAACAGTGAGTTTTGATGTTTTATAAAGAAAATACACCCTTACAACGGATTCCCAAAAAGAATAGAAATCGAAAAACGGATTAATAACGAAAAATTCTAACGTAATTTACGAGTTATACGTTAATTAAACGGGTTTATAAAATAACTTTTATAAAAATTATACAAAACAGAAAGTTTGATGTTTTTAACAGATTATACACATTTCTAGGATTCCAAAATGATAAGAATCATAATTTATCTATTAATAATGAAGGAGTTATGAATTTTGCAAGTTTATATACTTAAATATATAAAAATAACTTTTATATAAAAAGAATTTTATAAAAAGATACTGTTCATCAGAAACATATATTTTTGGATCATCAAAAATTATATAGAATCTTTAATTACGAAGAACGTGCTCAAATGAATCGCTAAAAACGGAGCTATAAACGAATAAAATTAGACGTTTACGAGTTTTACGTTATTTTAAGTTAAATTATAAGTTTATAACTGGTATGAAAGTAAAATTGCTATTCTCATGAGGACATAAATACCAAAATGGTCTTATTTGGGTATCATCGTCATAACTACGAAGAGGTGGACGTAAGAAAGTAAAGAAACGGACTTGAAACGCGAATGTTATGTCACATTTACCAAAAACGTTTTTTATAAATGTTTTACAATTTAAAATATGTTTTTCACAAGGTGTAATAGAGGTGATGATTGTAGATAATAGAACTTGTATTTGATGTTAGTTAATTCAAATCGATTAGTGCGTTCTACGTCCTATGTTAATTTTAGGTTGCATTCGATCATTTTACGTGACCACTTTATCTGTGATTTTGGATTTTAGTAATTCAGGTGAGTTATAGCACCACATTTTAATGAAATTGTTTTACAAGTTTTGGGGTTGAGAAACAATGCAATGTTTTATATTGGACACAAGTGGGTTTAAGTTTTTATATTAGATTAGTGTTGCCTAAGTAGCGATAACCTATAGTGAGCCCATTATCATGAACTTGTCAGTTACTGGTTGTGAGCTGCGAATGTTAGGTTAGATCTATTATGGATTGACATCCCCATTCGGGGTGATTAGGCTTATCAGTGGTCCATACGTATGTATATCATGTATAGAAATAGGATTGTTGCGGGTTAGAACTTCATCATGGGCAATGGTAGGCCATTATTTGGTATTCATTTATGTTGAGCTTCATTGTCTTGTGCTTAGAGAACGTAATTACATTTAATATGTTGTCTGATCTGTTGCATTATCATTACAGTTGGGAAATCTTGTGGTCCTACAATATTATGGATTTATCAATTCTATGAATTCACAACATTATTGTTGTATGTTTTAAAGCAATGTTTTTCAGGAGCAGCAGTAAGCTAAGGTGCTAAGGATCATTGGTAGAGTGTGTTTTGCGATGTCATTGCTAATGATCTGGTTGCATTATGTTTTGGGAAACTCATGTGTTGTGAACCAGTATCTTTGTAATAATAACAATGAACAAGTTAAAGCTTTGGGCTATTTATATCAAACATTTGTTAAATCTAATGTATCAGTTTTAAAATGACTTTTTGGTCATTCTATCTATGTCTTGTGTTTTTGATCTGAGAAGTAACATGCCCCGGACCCTTATTCCGCTGCGACCCAATTTGGGGGTGTTACACCAAGGCCTTCCTACTAGTATAAATAGACCTCATGGCTTAGTTTTTAGACGTAAAAATCTTCATTCTCTCTTCTACACATCATCAACAATTCTCCTTACACCCTAAGGATAAATTTCCACCACCATTATCACTTCTAAAAGACGTCAAAACCTCTGCCATTTCTAGAAGTAGTGCTCAAGAACATCAAGGAAGGTGTTGGGTATCATTTTCCGGTTGGTACGAAGCTTGTAGTCAATTGGAGGCTTTAAGGGTTGCTCTAAATCTGCCCATTACCTAATTGTAACTTTACATTTGGTAAGCTTTTATACTTTAATATTTCCAGAAGATTTTGTTTCATATGATTGTTGAACCTTTGGGTTTGGTTGAAAATAAACATGGGAGTAGATTGTTTTACTTGTTTGGAATGTTGTTAAAACAATGGATATGAGAGTTTGTATTTTGCAATATTTATTTCTGTATTTTGCTTATAAGTTGCTTGAATTGGATATGTGTCTAAAATCACTGTTGGTAGAAATCATTACCGGATTTATAGGTTTTTCTTTTATCTTCTATACTTCAGTTCTTCGTATTTTTTTTTCTTTTCCTTTCTGTCGAACGGATTTATTGTTGTGGTTTGTATTCAAATAATAGCGCAAGTATTATTTATTGGTATTTTCATGATTGGACTACCATGATATACAAGTTAATTGGACTCATAAAGATTTAATCAAGAGTATAGGTCAGAAAGGCTCTTATGAAAAATCGGTAGAATCATATGTCTAACAAATGGCTTGTAAAAGACTTGGTTTAAAATAACATTCATAGGTCGAAATGGTTCGTTAGTCTAAACCGTGTTATATGCAATTTCTTGATATTTCCTATTGATTTGAGATTGTATGACTTCAGATTTGTTTGCTACTGTTAAAGTTCTATCCGAATATCCAACACTCCATTGATATGAATACTATTTCCAAACAAGTAGTTTAAGTCATTATTTCATTCTAGTTGAATTCACATCATATTTACTCTTCATGTTATTTGTCGCTTATATGGTATTGTAGGACGTGACAACCATTATACCACTTGTGTTACTTGTACATAGATGCTTCACAACAGATAATACATAAATCTAGTGACACGACTTGGCTTACCATTCAAAAACTAATTACATTCGAAAGGTTCATAACTTGCCCGTGTTCTTAGCTTTATCCGGTAATTCGTGTTATAAATTTAAAACTAGTAGTCACGAGACACATCAAGTTTTTGGCGCCGTTGCCAGGGATTTGTTTGTGTTTTTATGTGTTTTGAATCTTTGTATTCCGTTTTATATCTCTTGTGCTTCATTTGGCTTGCAAAAAAAAATTCACCAAAAAACCCCTCCCAGACAAATCCAGCCGTCCGGCTAGATCCCTCAGCCGAACGGCTAAAGCCCAAAATCGAGCTAGTTGCCCGGCTGGAACCACAACCGATTGGCTGTGTCTCTTATCGACCCGCTGTCACACCTTGACTTGGCAGAAACATGGGTATGAAACAAGAATGATCAATAATAACACATTGTACAAAATAGAGAAGTTCTAACATATGCATTAATGAAAAGTGTCATGAAGATCCATTCACCTCAAGTGCAGAATTGATGTGAAAATCCAACCAAGAAACACACATAGTCACTTAAAAACCAAATGCCTACGCTGGGGTCCAAACAATCTTAAACATCAATCCTCAAGAAAATAAATCCATAACATACTTCCAAAGCAAGACCTCTAAAACATGATCCATATAGGATACACTTATAGTCTGCTATGACACATCTCAACCTTAACGGTCATTTTCTCTTCACTGAAAATGATACTCGGAAACATCAACAATAATGTTAGTTGTGCTCGTTAGCTTTGAAGGAAAACCAAGTTAGTCGCTTTGAAAATTTTTAACAGTAGACAAATTGGTTGTTGATAATGAATATTATGCAAACAATCACAAACCCATGACATTTTGCCTCCCGCTCTCATGTTTACCAGACCTAGTATCCCCGCTACTCTTATCTCAATGCGTGTACCAATGCTATTTAGGGTCGTAACCCCGAGGTCTCGCACCAAAAGTATACCAGCTGGAGCATTGCAATGGGACAAATAACTTCACAGACATATCAATCCATGTAACTCACACACTTCTGCATGCACCTCGGGATGACAGGCTAGGAACAATTCATACCCATAAATATTTCACATAGCAGTCATAAGCACATAAATTATCCCAAAAAGTAAAACCACATTTCGCACAGTTCAGAAAAATAGTTCAAAACACATTTGAGTATCATTTTCCCTTAACAAAAAAGATTTAAAAGTGGGGCTACGAGGACACACCTCAATATCACACAAGCAAATGCAACGACGTCCGAACATGACCTAGTCCAATTAATGTTCCACTTAGACATTTATTTCCAAAGCAGTTTTTCTGGTTTGATACATAGATGGTCAGAAATGTTTCGCGTTGTTAAGGTATTACCCTTAGATGTTTTTCAGGTGGTGTGATGGTGATTGACTTATCTTAAAATAACATACTTCCTACTATACTTTTAGTTTATAACATATGCCACTTATACCTTGCTAATATAATGGATAAGTAATATAAATAATTAATACTTTATATATTATACCTCGGTAAATCGATTCGGTTAACTATAGTTACCATTAATTCATCATTTAAATCATGAAAAACGAAACGTTTATTTATACTAGACAATTTAGAAAAAATTTCGTAAAAATATATTTTTCGTCCTTTAGTCGACTTATTAAAATAATAAATTGATACTTATTTTTTTTATTTATAATCGTGAAATCACGTTTTGAGGTAAAAAACTTACGTATGGACCCTTTTTTATGAATTTCGGGACATGACCCATACGTTATACATCGTTTCCAAGTTTTTAAACCTTTATTTTTTATTTTTTCAAACAATGTCCTAAACTCCATTTTCCCGAAAAAAAATACCAAATTGTTTCTCACAACGTTTTTACCAAGCATATATTCCCAAACCCAAACTTTCATACATTACTTGTAAATATTCCCACTTCCCCAAATTTCATTAATAACTCATAAATCGACTAGTTAACGCTTATTGGGCATTAAGGCCCAATAAGAATCCATTAAGATATCCATATGTATAGTATATATTTTAGGCCTAATACCACTACTAACAAAATAACCCGGACCACAATAAGCTCTTAATAAGCCACGGATTGAAGAGGCTTATTGGGCCATGAGCTCATAGGCTCCCAAAAACTATAATAAGCTTTTAAATAAGCTAATACGCTATGTAATATATTCGGTTATCACCATAAGCTATCAAAATAGTCCACAAATACACAACATACGAGGTAAATAACCAAAAACACTTCTCTTGTATACCTTTAAATTGCCATGAGCTAATAAGCCCAAAATAAGCTCAAAAATTGCTTAATAATAAGCCAAATAATCCAATATCCAAAATAAGCTACATAGCAAATAAATGTTTTTCAACCATCACAACCACGACAATAAAACTACAAAAACCTCATTTTCTTTTTCCTTTGTTCGAACCCCAAATCGAACCTTTCTAACCTTTCGCAAACTTTTCATTTTTGATTTTTAACAAAGCAGTACCACTAGCTTCTAGCAAATTTACACCACAAAAGTACAAGTTAAATCAAGATTTAGAAAACTTACAAAGAGGGTCTTGAAAAGCAAGAACGAATACCCAAACGTAGTTTAAACAATAACCCGAATACTAAAATCAACCCGGAAGTACCCAAACTCTTATGTTTTTTTATCAAAGATTGAAAATTATAAGTGTGTGAGTTTGTGCTTTGGTCAGACACAACACAAGAGAGAAAGAAATGAGTATGTGAAGTTTCAAAATGAGAAATGTGTGCTTTAGGATGGATACAATTCATATAAGCCAATATGTGTACCAACAAAGGACCATGGTTGCTAAAAAGATGCCTCCTTGTCCCCCACAAGGTTTGAAACTGGATAGGGTATCCTAGGGGCTCTTAGGATGCTTCTTTTTGTGTCGGGTTCACTTAAAACTCAAAAACCTTTATCATAAAATATTTCTCAAAGTTACTTAGCATTTTTATTCACTTTAAAAATACTTTTCCCATAACTTAGAGTATTTACATGACTTATTTCCACATTAAACTTCCCAAAAAATTATTTTGAACATTATCGGACGTGTCGGGACTCGTTTTTGACATTTTACGCTATTCAGGGTCACACCACCAGGAACATAATCAACATAATAATACCCTCTAAAAAGGGTTCTTATACACCACATAACCATAAAACACCTCAATCACATAAATTCACCACCGTCAACACGGTACAGGTTCTAACAAAATTGACAAAAGTTAAATGGTCAAAGGACTAAATTAGAACATTCAAATCACAAAAAAGGGCAAGGGTTACATTCTACCCCTTTAAAAGAATTTCGACCTTGAAATTCAGCTACTACTAGCACTAAACAATTGCAGATACTTAAGTTTCATCTGGTCTTCACGTTTCCACGTGAATTTAGGTCCACGTTTCGAATTCCACCGAACCTTAACAATGGCAATTCTACTCCGCCTAAGCTTCTTGAATTCCCTCTCTAAAATTTCCATAGGTTCTTCTACAAAATTCAACTTAGCATCAACTTGGATCTCATCCAAGGGCACTTGCAGTGTTGGGTCAGCCAAACACTTTTTAAGGTTCAACACGTGGAACGTGTCATGAACACCATTCAATTCCGCAGACAAATCTAACCTATAGGCCACTGGACCGATCCTCTCAATGATCTCAAATGGTCCAACGATCCAAGGTGCTAATTTCCCCTTCTTCCGAAAGCTTACTACACCTTTCCAAGACGACACTTTGAGCAATACATACTCACCTATACTAAACTTTAAGGGTTTCCTCCTCTTATCGCCATAGCTTTTCTGACGATCTCGCGTAGTATAACACCCCGTGTCTTAGGACAATGTACGACGTTAATAAAGTCACTCATATTTATTTTTAGTATTGTTACGCGTTTGTTTTTAATTTGTAATGAATACGTTAAATGCTGTAAGCTAAAAATGATCTTTCAATGTAAAGGGCATTTAGACGTTAAATGTTTTACATCAAGCAAGTGTTATTTGATTTATTATGAGGTAATTTAATAATTTGTTAGTCTATATTTTTATTGGTACGTAAAATGCTTACGTTTTAGCGATAATACGCGTTTCGACATTCCCGGAAAGCACCAAAACCTAACTAGCTGAAACGAATATCTACGATTATACCCATATACCTAAAAATAATCATTTTAACATCACATGGCGAGCTATGTGGGCCAAAATTTAGATAGGACCAAGAGATATCAACTTGCTAAAAATATCTAAGTTAAGAAAGATCATAGGGAACCAACTCTTACACCATGAACCACTTGGCAAATTAACCTTGTGCAAGGGTTTTAAAGTGACCATGGTTAGGTTAGTTAGATATTTTTACTATAAATAGCATGCATGCACTCTTTCTTTCATAAACACTTAACAAAAATCACAAAAACCTCTCTTTGTCTCCTTTCCTAACCCACGGCTCAAAGCCCCATTGTTACACAATCCATACTTTGATTTTTTTTCACCATATTAGTGTTTACATATCATACTTAAGGTATTCTAAGAAGAATTGAAGGGTTGGTTAAGCTTTGAAAGGGTTTTAACAAGTTATTGCAAGATTAGGGTTTCAAACCTAATCTAGGGTTTATAAGCTTGTAAGCTTTGGTTTTGAGTCTAAACACGGGTTTAGCATTCATTTCACATCTCATACATCATCCCTAAGGTCTTCCTATTCTTCTTACTTTTATTTCTTTATGATTTATGTGTAAATATGTTAATTATGGCTAAATCACCACTAGGACTTTTAATATGTAAAATGAGTTCTTACTTATGTTTATGATTTTATGCACTTATTCTTATGTCATATGGTTATATATATCATGGAAAAATGAATGTAAAAGTATGTTAACATATGGTTTAAGTATAAACATGTTTAGGTAATAATTAGGGTTTTATAAGGTTACTTAATCTTCACATGTGAAAATAATGGAAAGTAAAATTTTAACTTTGTTTACAATGAATTTATAAGGACTTTGATGATATTGGACATTAATATAAGTTATCCTAGGTTACATATAGTTATTAGGGTTTTTATATAAACTACTAGTTGAAAAATACATAAAATAAGCTTTTTATAAAAAGTATTTACACTTTGGATAATAAAGGTGTGTATATATTTCGACATCTTAGACAGTAGATTTGACAGTATATAAAAATAATAGGCCTCATGACGATTCAAAATGATATGAAACTCGAAAAAACCAAATTATAACGGAAAAGATACTTTAATTACGAGTTTACGGACTTTTAATACTTTTATAAAACTATTTTATAAAAGTTTACTATTCATTACAGAAAGTAATATTTTTAAAACATCTAAAATATGTATAAACTTTTAATTACGAGATCGTACTGAAAGAATCATTTAAATAATGGAACTTAACGAAATAAACACGAGTTTATGATATATAATAAAGTTTATAAAAGTAAATTTTATAAACTATGAACAGTAAAAAGTACTATTCATCGGTGGATTAACTTTATAAAAAATATAATCATCATTTTAATAACAAATACGTACTCGAAGGAATCACTAAAATCGGGATTAAAACGAATAAGTTATTACGATTACAAGTTTACGCTAATTAAAACGTAAAAACGAGTATATAGCTGTTGTGAATAGTAAAAACACTATTCATCGCAGAATATCAAAAACTTGAAAATGTAATATTTTGATCACTCGTTACTTACGGAGACGTATTTGGCGTAAGAAAGCGTAAACGCGAGCAACGGACTTAAAACGACCAAATTAGGTCATTTTTACGAAAAGTATATTTATAAACGTTTTCACTTTATAAATATTATTTTACTAAAACGATTAGTCGGTGATTATGCTATATAGAATATTGAGTGGTTATCAAAGTGTTATAATACTAGGGAGTTTCATAATGAGGCCTCTTCGGATGGCGTATCGACGAGTTGTTGGATTTACGATTTAAAGTGTCCTAACTCCTCGTACGTCATGTCATGACCTCTTTAATTATGATAGCCCGAACGATAGTACGATGTAACAACTATAAGATTATATTCAATGTTATTAATTAAAGTACTCGGTACTTATACGACCTTAATTTAAATAGGTTGCATCTAAACGTTTTGCGTGACGTTTTATCTGTGTTATTTGGACTATCAGTACTCAAGGTGAGTTCATAGCCCCACTTTTTACAGTTTTACTGATTTACTATTATTTGGGGTGAGAACATGCTTTGTTTTATAAATTGGACGCAAGTGTTTAAAGTATATTGATTATGTGTTTGCCTAAGTAGCGATAACCCTCCTGAGCCCATTATCATGAACTGTCAATTGCATAGATGTAGTTGTTAATTGCATTTTGTGAGCGCGAATGTTATAAATAGATCTATTGGGATTAACCTCCCCGTTTGGGTGATTAGCTATCACCGGGAACGAACGTTGACCATGTCGGACTTGGATGTTGCGGGTTACAACATCTGTACGGGCAAAATAACTGCTAAAATAGCAAATATAGGTTGAGCTTCAGTGTCATGAGCTTAGTGCAACAGTAATCTGGTTTTGTGATTGTTGGCATATGTTGTAACATCACGGGAAAGTCTTGCGGTCCTGCATAATTTAAATACATAAACCTATGAATTCACCAACATTTTTGTTGACGTTTTAAGCAATGTTTTCAGGAGGTCAATAGGCACGAGGTGCCAAGGATGCATTGGATTACATTTTGGATTGCACACTTAAAGATTTATGTGCATCATATTTTGGGAAATGTATTGTTGTCTTTTGTAATATTAAACAAGGAACAAGTAAAGCTTTATGCTTTTGTATTATGTCTTATAATTAAATCCAATGTATCAATTTAAACGACTTTTTGTGTCGTTCTTATATATATCTTGTGCTGTTGATCTTGAAGTAACACGCCCCGGATCCTTATTCCGCTGCGACCCATTTTGGGGGTGTTACAGATTGGTATCAAGAGCCAAGGTTATAGAGAACCAGGTCAAAATGTTTTTGCTGGACTATAACCGTTTTCAAACATTGCATACATACAAAAGGGTTTTTACGGGGTATTCATATACAAATTGTTGCATTAGTCGGTTAGGCTATATACATGCATAATTGATATACGTGTTTATAATATATTACGTATATAAGGATAATAGTCTTATATTAATATACTTATATAAGTCACTTTTGATTTTTCAGTTTCGAGCATGTCGGATTCGGAAGATTCTACAGTTACGTATACTGAGATATCCAGCCCATATGAGGACCTATCTGACATAGGATCACCAGGAGCCGAAGGACCTATTTTTCAGGATCCACCATCTCCAGATTACGTGCCTGGCCCTGAGGAGCCAGAGCAGGCACCACCTTCACCTATCAACTCCTTGTTCTTTGCTAAATTGCTCACTTGGTCACTGAAAACTAATAATAAAGAATTAAGTAACATTTTCATACATTAATATCATAATTGTAAGCATTTTTATAGGGAATTTGATATTAAAATGTATTAACTATTTGATGTTATCACGTATCCTCCGATACATTAAAGGCACTATGCACTTAGGATTATGGTATCGTAAGGGGACCGAAATAGAAACTTTGTATATGACTGACCTCTAAATCTGCAGGAGATTACGTGGACAGAAAGAGCACTAGCGGTATTTGTACGTTAGTGGGATGTTGTTTAACATCTTGGTTCTCGAAGAAACAAACCGTTCTTTCTATATCCACTACCGAAGCCGAATAAGTAAGCATTGGAAAGGCATGTCAACAAGCACTATGGATGAAACAAGCTCTTATTGACTACGACATTCGACTCGACGATGTCCCGATCATGTGCGACAATAAAGGCACGATTGACCTTAGCAAAAACCCATTGCAACACTCTCGAACTAAACACATCGAAATCCGTCACCACTTTCTTCGTGATAATGTCCAGAAAGGATATATCTCTATCGAAAAAGTGCCGTCCGTTGACAAAATCGCCAACATTCTCACTAAACCCCTTAAACGTAAATCATTTAACTATCTACGTCTTGGTTTAGGAATGATGGAACACATTCCATAACTCACCTCTATTTTCTTCTGTCTCGATTCTAGTCCATGTTCCACTCCGTGTCATGACAACTTAAATACTTTGTCCAAATACTTTAAATCATTTTTAATTCGCGAAATGCAAATTATTACGTCACTCCTTCAGTAAAAATTTTAAGTCAAAAATCGAGTCAAAAACTATCTGTTGATGGCGGCCCCCATATCTATGGCGGCCCCCTAATTTAATCAAGCGGCCCCCAGATTGATATGTTACCGCCACCAGACGAACACAAAAGTCAGTCACCCTCATTTTTTTAAAACACAAAAACAAACACCCCCTTTCTTTAGCCATTGATGAACCACGAACCCAAAACCACCAAACCTTAAAATCAACCACTAAAACATAAATTAAAGATCAAATCAACACTAATAATCAATCCTAACACCACAAAGATCATCAGTTGTATGTCATTCCATCTTTTTTTTTTCTAATTTATGTCTAGGGTTCATTGAACAAAAATTTAAAATTGGAGATTTTCATTTTTATTGTGTTTATATGCAATTAGGACTATAATAACACAATGTATAACTAATATGCTTCCCATAGACATAGGGTTTGCATAATTGAAGTGTGTTTGTCAAAAATTGTTTTTCGCACAAAACCCCAATTTTATTTCAAAATCACCCACGTTAAGAACGTCATAAAATTGCTTTCATGCATTGTTAATACATCCTAAAAACGTTTCTTCATACATGCATTATGATCAAATAAACAAAATTCGAGATACATAATCATATGTATTTTTTGACATGTTTGGATGAGCAAAATTAAACTAAGGAGCGTTTGGGTCAACTCATAGGTTTTGTTTGAGTCGAGTTAACTGCAACTCCACATTCGTTGCACATAGGAACACACTAGGAATTTTTCCAAAGGGAATTGAAAATTAGAAAAATGACTCAAACCAAAATGTTTTTTCCGTGACTAGGTGAAAAGAATGACCCACGAAGAACTCAAATGCACAAAAACTTACATCTCCCTAACCCAAAACAAACCATACCCTTCTACTCACATTAATTCCTCTCAAAAATCACCATATCTAAAAATATATTTTCGACCTATCCATGAAGGAAGAATTGTTGACACATCATTTGACTTCAAAGGAATCTTACAAAAGAACTTACTCAAAATTGGATTTCAAACTCTCCTTCCCCTAAAAGGAAACCTTTATCCAAAATTCATAATTAAATTTTGTGAAACATTTGAAATCATTTTAGTAAGTGATCTTTGGATCATATTATTCAAAATAAATGGAAAACGTGTTGGTGCATCGTTTCGAGATTTTAAAACGCTACTTAATATTCCATTTGAAAGACATTGTTTTTATAACAATGAATGGTCTCTAAAATCCATTAACAATCAAAACACCACTCCAACAAATGATCCCCTCTATACCAAATTAAATCACCCAACATCAATCATATACTACATAACTAAGAAACGTCTAAACAGGTTCAAGTTTTCACTTGAGGATCCATGCAATCTCTTCGTTGAAGAGATATGTCCTTATCTCAAGATGGTACATCTTCTCATTCAGGAGAGCATCATATGTACCGTTGATATTGACAAAGATCTCTTGTCGTCTTGTGAAGCCTATATGCTCTTTTGCATTACTTCCTCCCTAACTTTCAACCTTTATCACTTCATCATAATCGAATAAATGATTTCAAACATCGTCCTAATGGCATCTTGCCATACGGCCTTTTACTCTCAAAATTTCTCGACAAACTAACCGGGTACTCCCCAAATGATCATAAATACATATCTCATCCCACAAAAATGAATCCTCTATCTAATCTCTCAATTGAGGAATTTCTGAAAGATGTTCAGTGTGCACATCATAATCATCATAAGTAAATGAGATGTTGCACAAGACCTAAGTACAACATGATTACACGTTAGGACAACTATGTCTGTAAAATTAAACTAGATATTACAATGACATATTCTAGTACGTGTATTATCTCAATTGCATGATAGAATTAAGCCATATTATCCTTTATTTGGCACTTTACTAAATTAGTTGATTCTTGAGAAATAGGAGTTGTTGAAACACAACCCTCTCTAGTCTTCTTTTTTCTATACAAAACAGAAAAACAGAGAAATCTAGGAAAATTTTGTAACCCTAGAAAATGGCCCCCAAATACATGTGGCGGCCCCCCAATATATCTGGGACCGCCGACTGTTTATAGGACCGCGTCTGCTGGAGTCACAAAACTTTTTACTGTTCTCTCTTTTTCTGTATTTTTGACCATATCTACACGAGACCTTGCTGGACCTTCTCTATTTAGCTAAACATTTCTTGTAATCTCTATCTCATAACCCCATGCCTTTCCTAATCTTTCCTGTATACACTCATCATCCTCCTCATCCACATTCATCCTACCTTTCTCCAATTAATCTTCCTTCACTTATCATGTCTTCTTCTCATCCTTCTCAAAACTATGGAAAAAACACCGAAAATCTATTATAGACATTTGGAGACACACCACTCTTCTACCCTATTCACCTCCTCTCTCACCTATCATCTCCCCACCACAATCCCCTAACATTGCTAATCCTTCATCTCAAACCAATCAAATAAGGGAGCAAATCATGAACGAACTAAACCAACTTCACCACTTATCCAATATTATTGAAACCAAACTACAACGTGTAGCAATGCGTCTACACAAACCCCTCCGTCACCACCTTCATCATCAACTACCATAATTTACCCCGCGACAAATGACCAAGTCACATTTCATTCCGGATTTTGTCATTGTTGTGTGCATACCTAAACTCTCTTTAATAAATTAAGAGATGACATCCATCGACTTGAGTCCCTCCTCACTCAAAGTCATGCTCCACCAAATAATGCCTCACCAACCTCTCTCTTCTCACCTTCCCACTATTAACCATTCTATTATGTTTAATCTATCTAAATAATCGACACATTCCTTTTGCTAAAGCATCTCTAGAATCAAGATTCAACTAAGTCAATGTTAGTTTATTGTTATCTTTATGCTATATGCCTATTTTCCTAGTCTTGTAATATTTCTACTTCTTCAAGTAATGAATTTTATCTATGATGAATGAATGATTTTTTATTATTATGAGGAATTGTATGCATTATGGCTTATATAGCTATTTCTTTTCTATCTCTACTTAGCCATGTATATATATTTGTTGTAATCATTGCTACTCGTTAGAAATATTGTCTTGCACTTGTATTTCTAACTTGATTTTGTAGCAAAATATCGTAAGATTGATCTCTTCGTGCCCCAAACAAGGGGGAGTAAACATCAAGGGGGGGGGAGTTAGGCATCGTGGGAATTCTTTCACTGTTAACCCAATCTCAAAGTACTTCTGTGTGTTTTAAACTTGTTCTTTATATTATTTATATATTTGTTTAAAACTCACTTTGTTGCTATGAAATCTGATTAGTTTAATTTGATAAACCTTATATCAGATTCCAAAGGACTAACAGTTAATACAAATAATACCTAAAAACATTATTTATATTTTTTAACTCCTCTACATTTTGAAGATGACAAAAGCTAAAAGCATTCACGATAAAATTAAACATTTACATGTTATTAATCGTAAACTTC
The DNA here is from genome assembly GCA_026074375.1 of Tanacetum coccineum. Lineage (NCBI taxonomy): Eukaryota > Viridiplantae > Streptophyta > Magnoliopsida > Asterales > Asteraceae > Tanacetum > Tanacetum coccineum. The sequence goes on from BQNB010017152.1 coordinate 44,668, forward strand.
CATTGCGACATAAATCACTTAAGGTATGGATAAACAAATCATTAAACATGATTAGTGATCAAGAAAATAATTTTTCTTCTTAACCATCACATTTTTACAAAACTATTTTTTACAAAAATACACAAAATAGTTTTAGAAATAAAAATAATGTTTTATTTAAAAAACATAAATTTTGAATTCAGTTTTTCCCCCAAAACAGAAAACAACATACCAAGATTAACCTTCCTCACAAAAATACTGCACTACTGTTAGCAGAAAAACATTCCACTTTGCACATATTTTTCAAATTCGTCTCTCTCTCTCTCTAAAATCTTCTTTCTCTCTCTAAATATCTTGATCACTAACATAGTTTAATCTTGTTTCAAGTGATCAAATCTCATCTTCTATCTTCTTCCTTCTTCTATTAAGTGCAAGAGAAGAACACTCGTATTCGCCAAGAAACGAAGTATTATAGATTAGTGATCTCTCCTTTCTTCTTTTAAGTTTCAAATCTCTATTGTTACTATCTTATGTGATTGTGTAAGATCAGATAATGTATAAATCCGATAGTGTAGATCTTGGGATTAGTTAGTGTTGGTCAAGTTGTAGATTGGTTCTAGCTAAGATTAGGACTCGACATTTAGCTTAGTATCAGAAAATAACATATGTGCTGTGAGCAGCGATAAGAAAGGGACACCACGTTAAGAGTTCGAGCTGTAGTCATGACTATTAGCTTGGATCTTCCTAAGAAATCTTGATATCTCGATGAAGCACGGAACCAGTGAACACCAAGATTGTGGATGTTGGAGGTATGCTGATTGAAGATGCTAAATTTCGAGGCACTTAGAACGCGGGAAAAGTTGGAACCTGTACGGATGGAACCCTATGCCTCAATGGAGGAGTTGCGGTACCTTGTTATGACGTTTTACGGACGTGCTCATGGCATGAGTCCACAAATTGAAAGTTATTTCTATCCATTCAGGTTCCGAGAAAAGGTATCAAGTCGTAAAGATGCTATATTGGTGCCCAATATGAAAGCTGATATCGCCTCTCATGTTAGAAAGTGCTTGACTGTTGCTTATGGTCAAGGTTAATCGAACATCAGGAGACAATCGGGTTTGTTGTTACCAACCGAGATACCTTCAAATAGAAGTAGGACAATATCATGATGGATTTTGTCACAAAGCTTCGTAAGTACATCACAAGTTATGACCACCATTTGGGTAAATCGTTTTGACCGTCTTAACAAAGTCCGCAATTTTTATAAATGTTTTTTTTAAACATGAAAGAAACTTACCCTCTGGGATCTAGCGTGGAATTGTACCTAAAGGAAGTAGTAACGAGGCATGCAATACCGGTCTCGAATTATTTGTGGATCGTGACCCTAGGTTCGCATCAAAATTTGGACTGTCATTCAGAAGAGCTTTGGTTACAAGTTTAGATATAGAGTACGGCATATCATCCGCAAACTGTATGAACAAAGTGATGAGACCATACAACTCTCAAAGTATGCTTCGAGTTGTGTGTAATCGGACTTTTGGAATATGGTTGTTGTTTCACATTTACCATTAGTCGAGTTTTCATACAATAACAGTTATCATCATTGCTAGCATTAGGCGCACCCTTTGAGGCACTTTATGGTAGAAAATGTCGTTCACGTTTGTTGGGCTAAGGTTTTGTTTTGGTCTGGAACTTTTTGGAGAAGTTCAACTCATCGGATCGAGATAGTACAAGAGAGATCTGAAGAAATCATGCAAGTTAAGCAAGGAATGCAAGCGCTCGTGATAGGCAAAACGAGCTCGTCAGATTTTGATGTGTAAGTGATGGAGTTTGAGGTTGGAGATAAAGTGATGCTCAGTTTCGCCTTGGTATACGGGTTTTGTACATTTTGGCAAACGATGAAATTAAATCCCAGGTTTGTTGACCTTTCATGGTTAATAAATTGGGTTGAGAAGTTGCTTACAAGCTCGAGCTTCTGATGAGCTGAGCCCCTACACAGAGTTCATAATACATTTTACGTGTCCACTATAAGAGTATCATTGACGACGAACCCTTATCCGTTCCATTAGACGGACTTCATTTGATGACAGCTGTAGTTTGTCGAGGAAGGAACCAATAGAGATCACAGATCGTGAAGTTAAAAAGGTTGAAGCGAAGCGCTACTCCCATTAGTTAAGGTTTCGATGGCCACTATCCAATACTCCAAGATGAGGTCCAGAGTTTACATGGGAACGCGTAAGATCAATTGCGAATGGAATTACCCACATCTTTTATCAAAGACCGGGCCGTCGTAGTGATGCGTCTTAAGACCTTGAGGACAAGGAACTTCTGCTTCAGCTACCTGAACATCTCAGCTTAAACGGGGAGACCTATAACACCCAGTGTTTTAGGAAAGTACGATTGTTAATTAAAGTCACATTATTATTTAGTATTGTACGCGTTTGTTTTTAATTGTAATCGATACGTTAAATCGCGTAAGCTAAAAATGATCATTCAATGTAAACGGGCATTAAACGATTAAATGTTTACATCAAGCAAGTTTTATATGATTATTATAAGGATATTTAATAACTTTGTTCATCTTAATTTTTATTGGTTACGGTTTAAATGCTTACGGTTTCCTTTTCTTCAGATAAACGTGGTTTCGCTTCCGGTAGCTACAAAACCTAACTACGCCTTAAGACGAATACCGTCGATTATTACCAATACCCAAAATAATCAAATATAACATCACATTAGGAGCCTTTGTCTGCTGAAAATTTTCAAGATAGGACCAAGAGATATCAACTTGCTAAAAATATCCTAGTCTAAGTTAAGAAAGATCATAGGGAACCAACTCTCTACACCTCATTGAAACCACTTGAAATATTAACCTTGTGGAAAGGGTTGAAGTGACATGGTTTTGTTAATTAGATATTTTCACTAAAATAGCATGCATGCACTCTTTCTTTCATAGATACTTAACCAAAAATCACAAAAACTCTCTTTGTCTCCTCTCCTAACCCACGGCTCAAAACCCCTTTTATACACAATCCATACTTTGATTTTCTTTCACCATATTAGTGTTTACATATCATACTTAAGGTATTCTAAGAAGAATTGAAGGGTTGGTTAAGCTTTGAAAGGGTTTTAACAAGTTATTGCAAGATTAGGGTTTCAAACCTAATCTAGGGTTTATAAGCTTGTAAGCTTTGGTTTTGAGTCTAAACACGGGTTTAGCACTTATTTCTCATCTCATACATCATCACTAAGGTCTTCCTAATTCCTTCATACTTTTATTTCTTATGATTTTATGTGTAATATGTTAATTATGGCTATAATCACCACTAAGGACTTTTTAATATGTAAAATGAGTTATTATTTATGTTTATGATTTTATGCACTTATTCTTATGTCATATTGTTATATATATCATGGAAAAATGAAGGTAAAAGTATGTTAACAAGTGGTTTAAGTATAAAACTATGTTTAGGTAATAATTTGGGTTTTATAGGGTTCTTAATCGTCACATAGTGAAAATTTATGAGATAGTAAATTTTCAAACTTGGATACAATTGAATTTATATGTAACTATGAGGATCGTTGGACATTAATATAAGTATCACATGGGTTACATTATAGATTTTAGGGTTTCGATATAAACCTACTAGTTGATAAATACATAAATAGCTTTTTTTTAAAAAAGATAACTTGGCATAATAAAGGGGTGTATAATTTCGACACTTAGACAGTAGGTTTTGACATTATATAAAAATAATAGGCCTATGACCGAATTCCAAATTGATTAACGAAACCGAAAACTGTATTTATAACGAATAAAAGAATACGTTAAATAGAGTTTAGACTATAAATACTTTTATAAAACTATTTTTATAAAAAGTTACTATTCATTACAGAAACTAATATTTTTTAAAACATCTAAAAATATGATTTAACTGTTTTAATTACAAGATCGTACTCAAAAGAATCGTTTTAAAACGGAAACTATAACGAATAAACTAGACGTTTACGATATATTAAAAGTTATAAAGTTAATTTTATAAACTAGAAAGTAAAAAGTACTATCATCGTGGGATTATTTTATAAAATATAAGACCATCTTTCTAATAACAAAGGACGTACTCGAAGGAATCATGAAAATCGGGATTTAAAACGGAATAAACGTTATTACGATGACCAGATTACGCTAATTACAAAACATAAAATCAAGTATATAGTGGTTGTGAATAGTAAAAACACTATTCATCGCAGAATATCAAAAACATTGAAATGTATATTTGATCACTGTCTTACTACAAAAGGGGGGGGGGGGGGGGGGGAGGGTGGGGGAAAAAAACGTGGACGTAAGGAAACGCGAGTAGCAACAAATGTACTTAAAACGAGCCAAAGTATGGTATTTTTACGAAAAGGATATTTATAAAACATTTTCCCTTTATAAATATTATTTTAATAAAACGATTTGTCAGTGATTATGCTATATAGAATATTGAGTGGTTATCAAAGTGCTATAATACTAGGGATTTTCATAGATGGAGGCCTCTTGGATGCGTTTATCGACGAGTTGTTGGATTTCCGATTTAAAAGTCGTTCCTAATCCCTCGTTCGTCATGTCAAGGACCTCTTTATTGTGTTAGTTCGATTAACTTACGATAAGTTACTATTCAATGTTATTTAATTAAAGTACTAGTACTTTTTACGACCTTAATTTAAATAGGTTGCATCAACATTTTGCGTGAACGTTTTAATCTATGAGTATATGGACTTTTGTATCAAGGTGAGTTTAGCCCACTTTTTATAGTTTTATGATTTTCTATTATTGGGGTGAAAAATGCTTTGTTTTTAGAAATTGGAATTTTTTGATGCAGTCTATTGCTTTTTTTGCTTTTTCTGCAAGTGTTTTAAATATATTGATTATGTGTTTGCCTAAGTAGCGATAACCCTCCTGAGCCCATTATCATGAACTGTGATTGCATAGATGTAGTTGTTAATTGCATTATGTGAGCGTGAATGTTATAAATAGATCTATTGGGATTAAACCTCCCCATGTGGGTTTGGATTAGCTATCACTGGGATACGAACTGTTGACCATGTTGGACTTGGATTGTTGTTGCGGGTTACAAACATTGTACGGGCCAAATGTTACTGCTAAAATATCAAATGTAGGTTTGTGCTTCAGTGTCATGATTGTGCAACAGTATTGGTTTTGTGATTGTTGGCATATGTTGTAACATTCACGGGGAAAGGTCTTGCGGTCATGCATAATTTAAATACATAAACCTATGATTCACAACATTTTTGTTTGACGGTTTTAAGGCAATGTCTTTCAAAAAGGAGGTCATAGGCACGAGGTGCAAGGATGCATTGGATACATTTTGTATTGCACACTTAAGATTTTGGCAACAGATTTTTGGAAATGTATTGTTATCTTTTGTAATATTAAACAAGGAAACGAAGGTAAAGTTTATGCTTTTGTATTATGTCTTATAATTAAATCTAATGTATCAATTTAAACGACTTTTTGTGTCGTTCTTATATATATCTTGTGCTGTTGATGTTGAAGTAACACGCCCCGGATCCTTATTCCGCTGCGACCCATTTTGGGGGTGTTACACGTAGCCTTAAGTCTATCCTTAATCTGCGAGATCTTCTCACTGGTCTCTTGCACTAACTCAGGTCCTATCAACCGACCTTATCCAACCTTTGCCTACATAATCGGGGAACGACACTTCCTACCATACAAAGCCTCAAATGGTGCACACCTCACACTAGAATGATAACTATTGTTATATGAAAACTTAACTAATAGAAGATGAACATCCCAACTTCCCTCAAATTCAAGGACGCACGCCCTAAGCATATCTTCCAAAGTCTGAATTGTATGCTTACTCTGACCGTCGGTCTGAGGGTGGTAAGCCATACTCATGTCTAACTTAGTTCCTAATGCCTCTTGCATTGACTGCCAAAACCTTGATGTGAAAGGACTATCATGATCATATATGATTAAGATCGGCAAACCATGCCTACCAACAATCTCATTCAGATATAGCCTAGCTAACCTATCCATCTTATAATCCTCACGCATAGGTAGACAATGAACAGACTTAGTCAACCGGTCTATAATGACCCAGATTGTGTCATGCCCACTACTATTCCTTAGTAACTTCGTAACAAAATCCATCGCTATCCTTTCCCATTTCCATTCAGGGATCTCAGGTTGCTACAGTAAGCCAGATGGCCTTTGATGTTCAGCCTTAACCTTCAAACAAGTCAAACACCTACTAACTTACATAACTATATCCTTCTTCATTCTTGGCTACCAATACCTATCTCTAAGCTCATAATACATCTTATCAGCTCTTGGGTGTACAGAGTAGTTCGACTTATGGGCTTCGTCCATTATCAAGGTTCTCTCGTAGCACCCTTCAAAGGAACCCATATTCGTTCTAGGTAATACAATGCTACATCGCTCCTAAGTTCTATCATCTCATCTAGTCGTTTTTGCAATCCCGTAGATTCATCAGATACCACTTCCAGAGCCGCTAGTATCCTATCCTTGATACTCGACTGAACGGTCATATTCATAGCTCGAACTCTCTTAGGTTTCACCGCTCTTTCCTACTTAGTGCATCACCTACTACATTCGCCTTACCAGGGTGGTAGCAAATTTTGCAATCATAATCGCTAAAAAGCTCTATCCAGCTATGCTGTCGCATGTTCAGTTCCTTCTGAATAAAGATTATGCTGGTGACTCTTTTGATCCGTTATATATGAACTCTTTGTAACATACAAAAATTTCTGCAATTCTTAAGTGCAAACATAACTGAAACCAGTTCCAAATCATGGGTAGTGTAATTTTCTTATGAATTTTCAACTGCCTAGACGCATATGCTATACCCTTACCTCTTTGCATTAACACACAACCTATTCTAAGCCAGGACGCCATTGCTATATACCACAAAGTCTTCACTGGCCATCAAGGAGAGCTAGATCCGGCGCATTACAAGCTATCCTTCAAAGTTTGAAAATGGCCCTTTCCGTTCATCACCCTAATCAAATGTCTTACACTTTTCTAAGTCAAAATGGTAAGGGACTTAGCTATCTTAGAAAAGTTCTTTATGAAGCGACGATACTACCCTGTCAAACCTAAAAATAAATGAACCTCAGACGGAGTTCTAGGGGCTTCCCAATTCTTTACAGCTTTAATCTTACTAGGATCTACATGGATACCATTTCCGTTATGTCACAATGGACCAAGAAACTGTATACTTCCGCAACCAAGAATTTGCACTTGGAAAACTTTTGCATACAGTTTTCCTTCTTGAGCAATTTTAAGGACTGCCTTCGGTGCACTTATGATCTTCCTGGGTCTTAGAGTGTAATCAAGATGTCATCAATAAACTACTATCACAACTTGTCTAGATAAGGCTTACACTTACTTTGGTCATCAGATCCATGAACATGTTGGTTGCGTTAGGTCAAAACCAAAGGGCATTAATATGAACTCGAATGTCTATAACGAGTTCTATACATAGTCATTAGTATGTCATCCTCATGCATCTTATCTGGTGGTATCCGGCTAAGGTCTATCTTTAGGAAGTATGTGATCCTAGATGTTGATTCAAACAACGTCGTCTATCCTAGGGAGTGGATAAAAGTTCTTAATGGTTAGGTTTTTCAAACTCTCTATAAGCATACACATCCTTAAATGATCTGTACTTTTTCTTCATACACATATCGGTGCTCCCCAAGGGTGATGAGCTTGGTCGAAAATGAAACCCTTGTTCCTGGAGTTTCTTGAGTTGACCCAAAATCTCTTCCGCTTTCAGGAAGTTTTGGGCCAACGATAGGAGATTTCGTAACCAGTATTGCTCCTGGGACTTAATCAATTCGATAATTTAAAATTTTCGAATAATGTGGTAATCCTGATAGGTCATACGGATAAACTCCTCGGGAAAAGTCTCTAACTACAACCATCTTCTGCTTGTTTCTTTTTCCTTGGCCTTAGGCATCACTAGTAAATGTCTTGCTTTCTCTTCCGGTCTTTCTCCTAGCACTCTAAGCACTTTGCCATCTAGTAGAGGTATTCTAACTACCTTCTCATGACAAATTATCTCAGCCTTATGGTTGGACAATCAATTCATTCCTATGATCATATCAAAACTCCCTCTTCTAAATGGTATCAAATTAATATCAAACATATGACCCTCTATTTCTAGGTTGCAACCTTTAATGACCTTATTGATTTCTACTAGTTGCTCGCTAGCTATCTCAATCTCAAAACTGAATCCTAAATCACTGGGCTCTATGCCTAACAAAGGTATGAAAGTAGTAGAAACAAAGCTATAGTCGGCACTAGAGTCAAATAAGGTTGTGGAATAATGATTGTTCAAAGTGAACGTACCCGTCACGATGTTCGGGTCCTAGCGAGCCTCCTCTGCTCCCAACATAAATGCCCTTCCACGTGCCTGGTTACCGTTGTTCCCACGACCTTGACCCCCGTCAATGGCTAAATCTTGGTTCGGACGGTTTCCCCCTAATCTTGGTGCTTGGTTCAACCTAGGACATGCTGCCTTAAAATGATCGGTACCTCCACACTCATAACATGCTCCACGAGCGGCAGTTGGGTTTCTAGCATTTATTGGGTTCACATTCCTAGGCACCACTCTATAGTCCTTAGCAAGATGTCCTAGGTGGTTACAATTGAAACAAGTGCGACAGGGTGCCTCAGGTGGATGGTAAAAGCTACAGGTGGTACACTTGGGTGCCGTACCCATGTTCTCTCTCCTAACAAGGTTTGTAGTTGTAGCAAAAGCATTCCCAGTCCTAGTTCTCTTGTTATCATCTCTCCCATTCCTATCCTTACTAGGTTCTCCCCCATTTCCTCTCTTCTTATGGTTCTTTTTTATTGATCTATTCCTAAGGCTTCATCAGTCAGTGTGCCAGCAATATGTACAGCCTTTCTAATGGTTATTGGCTTGGCTTCTTGCTGCACCAGTATCCATCAGATCTGTGGAGCAAGGCCATAAATGTACCTCTCAATCCTTTTGTTCTCAGGGGTAACTAAGTGAGGAACTAACCTATCCAATTCATGGAACCTATCAGTACATGCAGCATGGCCAGCTTCGACCATGATGTGATTCCACAACTCAGTTTCCAACTTTTGCATCTCATTAATCAGGCAAAATTCCTCCCTAGTCAAAGTCTTAAAATCTTCCCATGACATACCTACAATGGCCTCTCAACTTCATGTGTGGATTTGAGAGTTCCACCACGTAAGAGCCTTACCAACCAATGATCTAGCAGTACACTTCACCTTCTGACTATCCCTATACCCACTCATATCCTGAACTGACTCCATCTTCTTAATGCAATAGGTATACACTATAGCACCTCCCTTACCATCATACTCTTTTGGGTTACAAGCTAAGAACTCCTTATAGGTACAACCCTTACGGTCGTTATTCTTAATGAAATTCCTAACATTGCCCCAGAATTTGTCATTGACGGCAGTGCCACTTTGGTTCCTATTGTCTCCCTGATTGCTACCTTGGTTGCCTACTTGAGCTAAAATAGTAGGTAGCAAGTTTTACAATTGATGGGCTATATTTGTAGAGAGGTCATGGACTCTATCCACACCCTCATTAACTTCAACACCTTGGTCATTTCCTTGACCCTCAGGTTCACCAGTTGGTTTAACATTCCTCCTCCTAGGATCTCTCACTCGGCTACCTCCTTTACCAACTCATCTACCTGTTACCCCTACTCGTGGTGCGGCAACAGGCCGGCCAGCTTTGGGTCATCACCTTTGGCGGCATTATCCATATGAGGGAGAACATAGGTAACGTTAGGTAGGAGGGAAGGTTACCATATATATAGTATAACTTAATATACTATGATACACATAATATGGTCCTAAGGTGTCAACACTGATTTATGTGAACGATATTACTAAATACACATGAGTCGTAATACGTTTATAACTACGTTGGCCACCGGAACTTTAAACTCGCATCCTTTCCTAAGTTGAACCCATTATTAGACTACACATTTCAATGATTAATTTTTTAATCCATAGACAATAGACGACACGTACTCAAGGCAAGTAATAGGCACACATAGATCCTATTATGCAACTATATGAAGGTTCCTAGGTTATAGTCTTGGCCAAACCATGTAGTTCTCTATAACCTTGGCTGTTATTAGCAATTTGTTACACCCCGACAAGGCGGAAACACGGGTATGTGACAAGAATGATCAATCATAACACAAGATACAAAATAGAGAAGTTCTAAAATGCATTAATGAAAAAGTGTCATGAAGATCATCCACCTCAAGTGCAGACTTGAGTGAAATCGCAACAAGAACACATCACATAGTCACTTATAAAACCAAATGCCCACGCAGGGGTCCAAACAATCTTAAACATCAATCCTCAAGAAAACAAATCCATAACATACTTCCAAAGCAATACCTCTCAAACATGATCCATACAGGATACACTTAAAGTCTGCTATCACACATCTCAACCTTAACGATCATTCTCTTCACCTAAAAATGATACTAAAAAACATAACAATAATGTTGGTGAGCTCGTAGGTTTGAAGGAAACCCAGTCGTTGTGCCAATATTTCAAACAGTGGACAATTGTGCTATATGATAGTGAATATATGCAAACAATCACAAACCTATGACTTAGCATCCACGCTAATCATGTACCAAGACCTAGCATCCCTGCTAGTCTTATCACTAGCGTGTACCAACGCTCTTGGGGTCACAACCCCGAGGTCATACGCACCTAAAAGCTTACCATTTGGAGCATTTATAATAGGGCAGACCCTTCACAGAGATAACAATTCCATGCTAATCACAGACATTGCCATGCACCTCGATGCAGGCAGGAACAATCATACCACATAATATTCACATAGCAGTCATAAGCACATAAATTGTCTCAAAAACCAAAACTACATTTCACACAGTTCAGAAAAATAGTTCAAAACACATTTGAGTATCATTTTCCCCCAACGGAAAAGATTTAAAAAGTCGGGCTATGAGAACTCACCTCAAGCAGCAAACTCAATATCACACAAGCAAATGCAACGACGTCCGAACACGACCTAGTCCAATTAATGTTCCTGGTATGTGCTTAATTACACATACCTTTTACCTAATAAAACGAGCCTAAAATGACCAAAATATATCAAAAATGAATAGTATTTGTGTGTTTTGTAATTTATGTTGTATAGATAACGGATATTTACTAAAGGACAAAAACGAAGCCAAAACTAACAAAACTAAGCATAGGAATGGAAAGTGCATGAAAAGCCAAAGCCGAGGACATGAACATCTTATTGGGCCAACCCGTACAAAAGTTAATGGGCCGACTCAGCCCATTAAGCCTATCTTTTAAGCCTTTATATATTCCAAATCCAATCCATAACCAAACCGGCACAACTAAAGCCCAAAACTACTTAACACCTACCCCCGTTAACCCTTAACTAAAATACCTTTAAAACAGTTACACCGTTAGTCCTTGGGACTAACACAGTTAGTCCCTAACCTGTTACACCGTTAGTCCCTACAAACCATTTTACTCCTAACCCTGTTACAAATCAAACAACCAACACCCCTAATACCATTTACCCGCCAAAACCTAAGCACTATTCACCCATCCCTTTCACTCTTCCCTGCAAACCGACAAAACCCACTTACACCCCACTTAAACCATCCCTCAAAAGCTGACAAAGGGGTGCGACGATGGCAATCCTATGATAAGTGATTGGTTGATAGGACATGGAGTCAAATTAAGGGTTGAGATTAAGACAAAGAAGCACAAATGGGGATTCAAGGGCTGAGATTGATTTCTTAGAGAGCACTCCCATTCTCCTCACAGAAGAAACACACCTCAAGGCCTAGATGCTTCTCAAGACTACTATAAATAGAGGCCATTGTCACACATTAGGAGTTTTTTTATCCATCTTTTTATTGTAATTTTTACAGCTTATTTTAAGTTTATGTTAGCTTATTGTAATTTTCTTTTCAAGTCTTGTACTGTTTTTAAGGTTTTAATGAAAGTTGAAGTTTTATGTTAAAATTCTGTTTTTATGTTCATGTTTCATTGTGTTTAAAAATGGTTTGATAAGCATCTTATAAGCTCTTGTTCTCTTAAACTTAAGCTGTTTTACTTAAGCAATATAAGCTTTTCCATAAGCTTATAGAGTTTAAGCTGTTTTCACCAAAAATCCACCCCTAAAATACCTCAGCTTGTTTGTGGAAGATAAGCCGGATTTGGAAGGGCTTATAAGACCTCACTAGCTTGTTTTTAAACAAGCTAGAGCTTGTAGAAAAGCTCTAAGAGCAGTTTATGTCCTTGTTTAAGCAAAGGACTTAGTAAGTTCTCATTTATAGTTTTTATGCTTATTTACTGTCTCAGCTTATTAGACTGCTTATTTTCTGCTTTTTACTGCTTATTTATGCTTATTTATGTTGTCTATTGCTTATTGATGCTTGCTTATTGTTTAAATCTTCTTTGTTCATGTTTTTATATAAAACTGTCTTATTTAGCTTAAAACTGCTTATTCTGTTTGCTTATTGTTAAGTGCTTATTGAAGGTTGGATTTTGCTTATTAAGTCTTAATATTGTTAGTTTGTCATCTGTTTTTAAAAATCTTAGCTTAAAACAGTTAAAATCAAGGTTAAAATGCAAAAACAGTTTATAAAGGGGTGTTTGGCACTAGCAGCACTAACCCATGTTAGTGCTGCTTGAGTCATTTGAGTTTCAAATCTGAATTTCAGTAGTCATATTAAGGAGATTTAATCAGTTTTAAGAAGCGTTTAAGGTTTAAATATTGGATTTAAGGTTTTGTCTATCATAAGTTTGAAACTGTGATGTTCTTGATACACCAAACTGCATTTCTTTGATCTTGGTCTTTTGATGTTTTAAAGGTGTTGTTTATGCTTCATTTTCATCACAAGTTTGCATTAGAAGTAGTTAAGTTGGGCCTGCATTAGTTGTTTTAGTCTTTACCAAAATCTGCCAATTGTTTTTTTGTTCTTAGTTTAAAGTCTAAAAAGTCACTTTTTAAGCTTAGATTTAAGTAAGCAAAAATCTGTTTTAGGTCTTGAATTTGATAGCACAAAGTCTTTAGATATAGGTCTTGATCTGTTTCAGCTTATTAGAGGTTTTAGAGCTTATTTTCACATCTGAATTTAGGGCTGCAGTTTAGTTTTTAGCCTTTTTCAAAATTTGAAAAATACCAAAAACAAAGTTTAGTGTAATCTGCCATCTTCAAGTAGCTTTTATCTAGCTTGTTAGTTATTCAAACTGCTTAAATTTTGCTTTTTCTTATTCTTAGTAGTACTAGCTTAATCTGTTTTAACTTTTTAAGGTTTAGATTTTAGCTTTACTAGCTTAAAAATTAGCTTAAAAGTGCCCTTGTAGTCTGTTTTATAGCTTTTCTCCAAAACTGCTTATTTGCTTTCTGAGCTTTCCAGCTTATTTAAATGCTTATGTTGGGTTTAGGTTTGCTTATTAGGTTAGGTTTAAGGTTCTAGTAGCTTATTTAGTCTGAGGTTTAGCTTATAGAAGCTTGTTGCACAATCTGTTAAGTGTAGAATGCCTTAAAGCTTTTTAGGCCATTCTGTCACTTTAAGTAGCTTATTTCTGGCTTATTTGAGGTTTCTGAGAAAAGTTTTTTTTTTAAAAAGTGCTTATTTAGGATTTTTAAGTAGCTGGTAAAAAAAAAAAAAAAAGAAAAATGTTGGGAGTATAGGGAAGCCTCAGGTTCGAACCCGAGACCTCTACCTTAACCCCCAACACTTTACACCAACACCTGCTACCATCTCGCCCTTGGGTCTTTTCTGTTTTAGTTTGCACTCTTTATTCATTTAACCCCTTTTTGCAGTTAAGCCTTTCAGCCCTTTTGGGCTTATTTCCAGCTTATTGAGATAAGCTGGTTGACTCATTTTATTTTTCTAAGGTTTAGTATTGTTCTAAGTATTTTTCGTATTTTTTTCAGAATTTTATTAATTAGTTTAATATTTTTTATAATATTTTTAGATTAAAATAGTTTTTAATTCATAATAAATAAATAAAAATATATATATAATTCTTTTTTCTAAAATTATTTTTAATCATTTAGGACTTTTAGAAATTAAATTTGCATTTTTAGGGTTAAAATTTGATAACTTAGGTTTTTAGTTGCGTTTTTAGATCCCCGTTAACGTTTTCTTGCTTAAATCTTATTTGCTTTAGTCTTTAGATTGTCTTTAATTGCATTTGCGTTATATTTGTAGAAATAGAATCCAAAACAAATCTTGATTATTCGATCACGCGATCACGAACTTAAACAAGATTCTCTATTCACACCTCGTTGGGAAACGACCCGGAAGGTTTTGAATTTTACTTTGGTTAAAAGTAATTTTCTTAAATCCTTTTGGAATACTTCTTATACTATTTGATATTTGGTATTTTAGTTATATATATATATATATATATATATATATATATATATATATATATATATATATATATATATATATATATATATATATACATATATATATATATATATACATATATATATATATATATACATATATATATATATACATATACTATTATATTCGCCGATACCAGAGTGAAATTATTTAATTCTTATTTATTGGTATTTTAGTTTAGATTAACTTAGATTAATTTGCATTGTATACTATTGCATGTTGCATATTGTGTGTTTGTCTTTATTTTCGCATTATTTTTATTCGTTGGTACTGTTTTGATCGAATAACCGATACGGCGTATCATAACTGTTAGATACGGCGTATCACCTTTCGACACCAATACAACGTATTCTGTTCAATAGATCAATACGGCATATTCAGTCAATTGAATACGGCGTATCGATCATCTGATACAACAGCAGATTGTATTTTTCGTATTTCGTTTTCGTTTATAGTTTTCTGTATTTTCTTTCTTTAAAGCATATCTTACTGATTGTTTTACCCTTGGTTTCAGGTAGCGCATGACCAGGAGTTCAACTAAAAAGCTCGCTACACCTTTCAAGGAACCTGAACAAAAATTCCAATCATCAAGGAAGCTTACCAGGACACGAAGTCTTGATTATTTGATACACTCTCAATACCAACTGCCCTGGGGTCTTTTTCAGTTAAACCATCACACCATTTAATATTTAACCCGTTTTTCAAGTTTTGCTTATTAGTCTTATATAGCTTATTTAGCAGCTTATCCGTTTACCTTATTCCCAGTTTATGTTTTTCTTAGCTTCTAAACTGTCTAAAGTATTTTCTATAAATTGTTCAGATTTTTATAATTTAGTTTATTATTTTTTATGCATTATTTATATTTAAACTGTTTTTAATTCATATTATATAAAATAAAAATCAAAAAAATATTATTATTTTTCTAAAATTATTTTTAGTCATTTAGGATTTATAAAAAAATAAAAAAACATTATAGGGCTTAATTATGATATAGTTGCTTACTTAGTCGCGTTTTAGGATTCCCGTTATCGTTTTTTAGCTTTAATTTTTAATTGTCTTAATTGTTGCTTGCCTTTTCATGTTTTTGCATTTATATTTGTAGAAATAGAAAACCAAATCAAAATCTTTAAAATTATTCAAATCACGCGATCACGAACTTAACCGATTCTCAATTCACGCTTCGTCGAGAAAACGACCTGGGAGGTTTTTGAACTTACTTTGGATAAAAGTAATCTTCTTAAATCCTTACGGAATACTTATCTTATACTATTATTGATTATATCCTTATATACGTATTTGGAGATGAATCAATTTTTGGCGCCGTTGCCGGGGAGGTGTGTTACGATTATCGTGTTTC
>BQNB010017153.1:0-69471 GCA_026074375.1 Tanacetum coccineum
TTATATATGAGTAAGATGCTAAACAAGGATTAGTTGGAAATCTTAAGAGCTCATAAGTGTAGTTTGTGGCCTTTTCTCCCATAAGCTTCTAACCGGACTAATAATACGTGCTCTTTTCGAAAATTAAACTTAAATCAACTATTTTTTAATGTAGTCGATAACAATAATTTATTTAATCTTAGTTCAAATTTATACTTAAATTTTCTAAAAAGAAATTTTCTCTATATCATGGTAATATAAAGTGTAAAAAAAATGAATGAAAAATGTAATAATAATAATAATAAAAACTATGGACTGATAAAAGTTTACTGCCTCTTGCCGGCTCATAATCGATGTGACAGTCTTCTAAATAAGGCACATAGTAATTATCTGAGACTGAAAAAAGTTTGATGCATCTTGTCAGCTCACAACCGATGTTGCAGCCTTAAAAAAAGGTTGATGATTTCCTTCGTTTAAAGGATGTATAATTATATTGAGTGTAATATGTGTGATTTAATAAATATAGGGAAAATCTCTTTTTGTTACATTTAAATATGCTTTTGAACTAATAATATTTCTTTTAAGTTGTGGTTTTTCTAAATAATTTTTTTTGTTTAACGGGAAGCCTAAGAGTTTTTGAAACTGAAGGTCCGTGAGTTCCAATACTATTTACTGTGGGGTGTCAAAAGCCTGGTCACCTAAGCCGGTCTCGGCTGGGATGTGCCGAGAAGAAAGTCACTCCATGGAATGATCTCGCCTTCAAAATCATAATTCTTGGGTGGAACGTGAAGCATAGAAATATTACAATTTTCTTAAAAAGGTTGATCCATGGTTGAAATTTGAAATTAGAACACTCACATAATATATAATAATTGTCGGGAGCGAAAAAGTTTGACAAGTTACAAGTATGAGTAGTGTTAGCATCTTAACTTATATTTAATGGTGATTTTGTTTTTAAGCTTAGTTTGGGACAAGTGAAAAATCGGGGACGATGAATTTACCTCTTTTTTGGGCATTTTAGGATTGAAGTGCTTCTTGTTCTATGACCCTAAAGTTATGAAAATAACAAAAGTCCATACATTCTAGTTAGTTGCTTAAAAAGAAAAGTATAAAAAATGAGAAAAAGGAAAAATACAAAAATATGTGTGGTAATAAGTGTAAATATTTAAAATGGTCAAAACGGGACTTTTCAAAACTAATGATTTCTTAATCCCTTTTGATGAACACTTAGCTACTTTTCGAGGTAATTAGTCAAGGGGGATTGAGATTCTTGGTTTTCTAAAGTGTTTACTTATGGCATTGCGTGAGGACACGGCAATATCTTAGTATGGGGGATTTTGGTATGTGCTTAATTACACATACCTTTTACCTATAAAAACGAGCCTAAATGACCAAAAACGGACATAAAATGCCAAATATATGTGTGTTTTGCTATTTGTGTTGTGCATGTAACGAATATTCACTAAAGGACAAAAACGAAGCCAAAACCGACAAAACTGAGTACGGGATTGGAAAGAGCATGAAAAATCGAAGTCAAAGACGTGTTTATCTTAAATGAGCCAACCTGCACCCATTTAATGGGCCGGGCCAGATCATTAAGCATTTATCTATAAGTCTTACAAGTTAAAAATGGTCCAAGTCCAATCCAACACAAACCAGCCCAACTTAAGCCCAAACCAAAAGTCTTTATAAACCTTATAATATAAAAAAAGTCCAAACCCAATCCAATACCAAAACCGGCCTACAAGGCCCAAACCATACAACCATTAAAACCTTTTCACAATTAGTCATAAACCTATTTCATCGTTAGTCCTTAGGGACTAACATAGTAAGTCCCTCACCCCTAACACCCATTAACCTGTTATCCCCAAAACCCAGTCAAACCATTTTCCAGCCACCACTGTTCATTCATCCCTGTCACTCTCACCTTGACCCCTGCACCCCAAGACAAACCTATCACTCTCACAACTCAACCTACTCCACAAGGCAACAAATCTACGATGGCAATCCTAAGAGAATTGATTGGATGGGACAAATTCAAGGTCTTGGATTAAATTGAAGAAGCACAAGATGGATTGAAGGGCTCAGATTGAAGTTTGGATACCTCTCCACGAAGAAGAAGAGTAAAAGAAGAAAACACACCCCCAAAGACCTAGAATCTTCTCTATTCGGCTATATATAGAAGACTAGTTTTAGTTTTAGGGCATCTAGTTTTAAATAGCTTTTTATTTGTAAATTTTCAGCTTATATTGAGTTTGTTTTAGCTTATTTGTATTTCCTTAAAAGTCTTGTACTGTTTTTTAAGTTTAATGAAATTAATGTTTTTATGTTAAATTCTGTTTTTTTAAGATTAATGCACTTTATGTTTTAAAAATGTTTGTTAAGCTCTCTTAAGCTCGTTTCCTTGTCTTTTAAGCTGTTTTACTTAAGCTATATAAACTTTTCCATAGTTTATATAGCTTAAGTCATTTTCACTAAAAATCACTCAAAAAGCTAAAATGGAAGATAAGCCAAAAAGGGAAGGGCTTATATGGACTTTACTAGCTTGTTTTTAAACAAGCTAGAGCTTGTAGACAAAGCTCTTTTGAGCTTGTTTGCCCTGTTTTAAGCAAGGGCTTTTGTAAATTTTTTATTTTTATAATTTTAGCTTATTTACTCTTTATTTGCTTCTTTATGCTTATTATTTGCTTATTTTGTCTTATTAATGCTTAATGATGTTTATTGATGCTTATTATTGCTTAGTTGGTCATTAGATTTCATTTGATTGTATTTTCATACAAAGTTGTCCAAAATCCAAAAAAATGGCTTATTAGTGTGGCTTATTATTGAGTGATTATTAATAGTAGATAAATGTTCATTTGTGCTTATTAATCAATGTTTGTCATCTGTTTTTGATTTTCAAAGCTTAAATCAGTTAGTCTTTAAGTTTTTTTAAGTAATCTCAAATCTTAAGGAGTGTTTGGCTTAGGTCTATTTTTCATAAGTGTAATCTGTTTATGCACTTTTAGTTTTCAAAACCAAATTTGTTTCATCATTAATCAGTATTAGAGTTAGTTTGTTTAAGTTTCGACTAAGTTTTAAAGAGATCTCATGTTTCTCTAAGCAAATTCTCAAATCTATGAGATTTTGAATTGTCAAATCTGTTATACTTCTAAATTTAAGATTTAAGGTGTTGAGTTGTGTTTCTAAGTTCCAAATACAGTATATTACATGTTTATAATCTGGTCATTAAGTTTTATGAACTGTTTTATTGATTTACATAGATTTACCATTTCTGTCATGAGTACACAAGGTTTTTAGTTTAAGAAGCATTTTGCATAGGCATTTTTAGGTTAGTATAAGTTTGTTTTATGAATCTGAAAACATAAAATGATAGTTATAAGCTTCTTAAATGGTATCAAGACGTTTTATCTGTTTTTTCTATTTGAGGATTTTAAACAGCTTATTCTAGCTTAAAATTTGGTGGTAAAATTAGAAATTTTCCAAATCAAAAATCAGCATATACTGAGCCTTTTCAAGAGCCTTTTTCTAGCTTATTTCTAACCCACTTTTCTTAATTCTTGTTTTTATGTGTTCTTTGGATGATAAACTTAATCTGTTTTTAGTCTGTACCTATTTCCAAGTGCTTATTTGGTCATAAATTTAGCTCAAAGTTAGTAAAAAGTCCTATTGAAGTTTATTTTTAGGTCTGTTGTTAAGTTGCTTGTTAAGTGCTTTTCTTGCTTATTTTTTTTATCATATATGCTTAATAGGCCTAGGAGTTGGTATGTTTCAGCTTAGTTGTGTTTTTCTTTAGCTTATTGTGTTTTAGTTAGCCAAACAGTTTAGCTCAAAGTCTTTTAGTTAAGATAAGCAAAACTGTCACCTTAAGTTAGCTTATTTTAGGCTTATCTTTAAGTTTTGTAAAAAAATTATTTTTTAAAGTTTGTTATATTTGCTTATTTTATAACTTTTTAAAAAAAGAAAACCAAAAAAAATGTTTTATAAAAAAGAGAGGTCACAGGGGTCGAACCTGTGACCTCCCCTTCACACACGAACACCTTAACAACACCACACACTGCCAACTCGCCCTTGGGTCTTTTTCGTTATAACTTCACCCCAACTTTCTTTTATACCCTTTTTACCCCTTTAAGCTTTCAGCCATTTTCTGCTTATTTCTAGCATATTCAAATAAATAAGCTGTTGGGCTACTTTTATTTTTCATTGGATTATAATTGTGCAAAGTACTTTTTCTGAATTTTCCAAATTAGTTTAATATTTTAATGCATTTTTAGTTTAAAAGTGTTTTTAATTCATAATAAAAAATATAAAAGTTAAAAAAATATAATTCTTTTTTTTTAATTTTCTTTTATCATTTAGGACCTTTAAAAATTAAATTTGCTTTTGTAGGGTTTTAATTTGATAATTTAGGTTTTTAAAGCTCGGGTTTTGATCCCGTTATCGTTTTTCGTGTTTTAACTTTAATTGCTTTCGTTTTTAGCTTGCTTTTAGTTGTTCTTGCATATTAATTGTAGAAATAGAATCAAAAAATCATTGAATCATTCAATCACGCGATCACGAACTTAATCACGATTCTCAATTCACGCCTCGTTGGGAAACGTCTCGGGAAGGTTTTGGATTTTACTTTGGATAAAAGTAATCTCTTAGAAGCCTTACGGAATACTTACTCTCTCTTCTTAATTGATATTTTGATTTTAATTATATATATGTATATTAAGTTATATATATAAGTATAGTTAAGTTTGAAAGATCAGTGCAACATATATTTTCGCCACAACCTCTTTAGTTTCCCATCGTTCTTTGTGAATCGACATTCTATTTTTGTTCAAGGTATTTTGTGGAACTTGAACTGAAAAGGTGCAAAACTACATATGTATTGATATGGCTATGAAGAATATAAGCAATTTGGATTGAAATCGTGGAAGACTGTAACTTGGATCGACAACCATTAGGTACAGCCATGGTGGCCTTGGACTTTTCAAGAACCATAAGCTTTGATCTGAGCCCAATGATCTTTTGACGTTTAATGCGGGTAAGTCACTAAAATTGTTATATTGTTATCATTGTCTTAAAATTTCGCAGGATCATGGTCATGGATGGATAAACCTACAAGCTAAATGATTCGGGAAATGAGTTAACCACTGTTTGAGCGTATTCCCAAAAATTTGGTTATGTATATGCGTGCGTTACTTGATTGTATACTAAAGGAATCTTGGTAGTTGTAATTGTGGACAATCATGAACTGTTTGTGCCTAATGTCAAACGTACACTTTCTCTCGGTATTGGAATCAGTTTTGAAATGTGTATTTCCAATGACCAGCTCCGTGTTCAAAATATGAGTCAACAACAGTGAAATTAAGCAACGGAGGTCATGAATCGTCTTGCTCAAATTCAAGTTCTTTTCAACATTGACTGATTATTTGAACACAAAAATGATCGTTGGTGAGTATCAATGTGTAGTCATTCATGCGGGTGCGTATATATGTAGTATCCAGTTCTAGACAGACATAAATCTGCTTGCTCATAAGCCGTAGCAGTTTTTTTTGTTCGGGTATGCAAGCATATCCTTTTTATGTTTTTTGTTTTTGATATTGCTGGAACCAATTTTGATCCGCTAAAATTGATACTTTTTCCTTATCTTATGTTATTGGGCTATACGATCATGATACTTTTTTGTACTCGGCGGGTGTACAATCGGTTGTTCCAATCAACTAAGACCATTGAACAAAAACACGTTGAAAGCTTTTAGTCGAATGCAACAGCTAATCCTACAAAAGTCGTGTACAAGAATCCAGCCTGTCCATTTACGTAGCCTTTTACAGGTTGATTTGATGCACGTTACATGGGTTAGTCGTATTCAAAAGCGGCCATTATGATACGGGTCTTGTTACTATCACGCGTTCCCGCCTAATGCAAAGACGGACTTATAAATGTGCGCCACTGTTTGAGCGTATTTCGAAAAACTAGATTATGTGTATGTGTGTATTACTTGATTATATACTGAAGGAACCTTGGTAATAGTGGACAACGATGAACTGTTTGCTTCTAATCTCAAATGCACATATTCTCTCGTTTTGGAATTAGCTTCGGAATATTTATTTCCAATGACCTGCTCCGTGTTCAAATGATCAGTCAACAATGTCAAAATTCGGCAGTGGAGGTCATGAATCATGTTGCTCAAATTCAAGTTCTTCTTAACATTGACTGATTATTTGAACACATAAATGAAGGTTGACAAGTATCAATGTGTAGTTATTCCAGGTTACATATATGTAGTATCCAATTCTATGCAAATGTAAATATATCTGCTCATAAGCCGGAGCAAATTTTTTTGTTTAGGTATGTAAGCACATTCCTTTTTTGTGCATTTTTGTTTTCAATATTGCTGGAACCAATGATGATTCACGAAAATTGATACTTTTTCCTTCTCTCGTGTTTTTGGGCTATGCGGTCACGTTATCTTTTGTACCTGGCAGATGTAGGATCAGTTTTTCCAATCAACTAGGACCATTGAACATAAAAACGCGTTTAATGCTTTTTGTCGATTGCAACAGCGAATCCTACAAAAGCCACTTACAAGAATCCAGCCCGTTCGTGTATGTGCCCTTTTACAGGTTGGTTATTGATGCGTGTTACATGGGCCAATCATATCCCAAAGTTGTCATTGCGATAGGGGTTTTTTTACGATCACGTGTTCACGGTTAATTGAAAGACCAACTCATAACTGTGTGTGTGTGATAGTGACAAAACCCTTATCAAACCTCTGTCGTCTCGGATTACGGTTCCACACGTAGAAATATCGTACGCAGGTTGTTTTGAATCTTTATCAGGTATGTTGTTTACTTTTTTGTTGTTTTATTTCTTTCTTTTTCTATTTCTTACCTCTTATGAGACTTTTCGCCTAAAACTGATGTTGGACGGATCTTTGTCAATCTTTCACGTGGGAACCGTTGTCCCTGTTAAGTGATAACCTTGACCGAGGAACCCGTTCAATGTTATTCTTAATAGGGACACCTGTGCTCACCTGAACGATTCACCAGGAAGTACCGAAGACAACTGACTGTTACAATCTAATAACAATGTTCGTAGTGAGAATTACTACTGAAGCACCCCACAAGGTCCGTTGTTTCTATTAACCCTCAACATGCGACGGAGATGCAGTTTCATGCTCCGCATTAATAGATGCACCGGACCTTACGAGATCCTTTTAGTAATAGTTATTCAATAATGAAGCGGCAACGACGGTAACAGCCGTAAATGGATTTGTATTTTGATACGTTGTATTCGTGTTGCACTGAGAATGAAAGGAATGAGACGTGCCACTAAATAGTGTCGCCATCTCTTCTTCCAATTCTTGTCCACACACCAATTCTACGTATCATAACAGAAATACACTTATGACTGTTACCACCGCTGCCGCCTCAAATCGCGATACACAATTAGAAAAACAAAAACCATGTCGCAGGGAACTTTACAGCATGATCCTTTTGAGGTAAGCAATACGATTTACTATACACATACGTAGTCACATTGATATATTTAACACACATTACTCCATCGCATTGCTCATAGGTTGTTGATCGAAATGACGTTGGTCAACTGATCAGTAAGGCGTACAACGAATCCCATCTTAAAAGTTCCACTGATTTCAACTTGCATTGTATTGTTAGTTAATTGAGTTCTCTATGATGCAGTTCCGGAACGGTATATTTACGCTGCGTGTACAACTATGTCTATTTTTCGGTCCGCTTAATGATGTTGTAGTGACTGGAAGCTAATTGGACCAGATATTAAAACCAAAAGAGAATCAAAATGTTATTGTGGTGCTCCAAATCATGGATATGTTATGTAGACTTTCATGTTTAGATACGCATAGGTTGCCTATTACCTCTCAAATACGTGACAATTATCCCGAATTTACATTATGACTGCTTTAGTGGTTAGTATGAATTACCTAAAAAATCAACATAACAAACTTGGTTGGGGTTTGATCCCACATTGGTTTTGAACGTTTCTTATAAAAAGGTTACACAAAATATAACTTGGAAAAACAAAAATCTTTGCTACTTTTCAAAGGTTTAGTTTGGGGAAGTTTTGAGGTATTTGGTTATAAGGCATATAATATTGCGTGAGGACACGCAATCGCTTAGTTTGGGGAATTTTTGATATGTGTGAAAACACATATCTATTTTATATCAAAATAAACTCTAAAAGACCAAAACTGTGCATAAAAGGCTTGTATATTGCTTGTTTTGTCTTTGTGATTGTGTAGGTACGGATAAAGCAAAAATCACAAGAAAACGGTCAAAACCGGACAAACACGGACACGGGAACGGAAGAGCACACAAAAAGCCAGGGATTCTATAGCAAAAGGAAAAAAGTCAACTCTTGGTCAACCTCAGTCAACTCTTGGTCAACATGAAAAGACAAAATTCCAAAAACACCAATTCAGTCCCTCAAATAAATCTAAATCACAAAAACAACCCAAAATCCTAACACCCGTTATCTTTTAATACATATGAGATAACGGGCGTTATCACTAATAAAACCTAAATCCAATGCCCAAGCCCAAAAACCTATAACTCTGGCCCATTCATTTTAATAACAACCCAAGTCAACGAGCCCAAGTAGCCCCAGTCAAACCCCCTTCTCAAACGAGCGGGAAAAGATGTTACTACTATTCACCGTCTTCTACCTTTTCACCCAGGGTCAAATCATAGGGCAAATCCCAATTGAAGGACAAAAAGGACAATTCATGGGATCAAGTACACATGGGCAGAGTTATACATCACCTAATGCCCTCATTGGCTAAGACCCATGTGAAGAATGACACGTAGGCTAGTAAGGAAGCACAAGGAAAGGGGTATTTTGCACTCATTCTACACTCAGAAGTAACACAAGGGTGTCACATCACGGATTGCCACGCTGGCAATCCGTGTGAGACAATCTAATCCAACGATTGAGGAATGGTATCCAATGATTGAGAAAAATGGATGGAGGAGATCATGAGGAGCGTCTAACTGAATTGAGGGACTAGAAGCTTCAGCTGGATACTATAAATACCCACACTCTCACACATTCAAGGGGAGTTACTAGTTTTAGCTTTTAGATAGTTAGTAGTTTTTAGCTTAGTAAATTTAGCTTAATTTTCATTTTAAATCTCTTGTAATCTCCTTTTAAATAATGTAATCAAGTTTTCAGTTAATGAAATTGAGTTTTTACTTAAAAATAATCTGTCATAAGCTCTTGTTTTTACTCGTAAGTTTTTAATCTTCTTCAAATGATAAGTTACTATTACATAAGCTCATATAAGCTCATTCTAGCTCTCACAAGTCTATAAGCTTGTGATTGAGCTTAATTAAGCTTTAATCATACTCAAAACTTTAAAATCAGCTTAAAAGTACCTTTGCTTATTTGGACTGTAACTTTTGGAAGATGAGTTTAAAAGGGAAGAACTCATATGGACTTATACTGGCTTATCTTAGGATAAGCCAGAGCTTGTAGATGCTCATTTGAGCTTTTGTAACCTTTGTTTTGCTAAGGTTTCCTGTAAGTTTTCTTTAATCTAAACTATCTTAAATTTCTAGCTTTTAAATATGCTTGTTTTCTTATCAAATGCTTATTATGCTTTCTAGTTAGCTTATTTGTGCTTATTATCATCTTATATGTTTATTAGTCTTAATTGATCATCTATCTTTAGTTAATATAGCTTAGATCTTAGTTTTGCATTTTTCTAGTCTTAAAAATCATTAAAAAACCAAAAATAGTTAGCCTAGTTTGTAGATCTTAGTTTCTAGCTAATTTGATTGTTGAAATTACTTTTATCAAGCTTGTTATAAGCTAATAGTTATCTGGTATCTAAGTTTGATTCAATAGTTTTTAAGTTTCATAAGCTTAAGTTGAATCTGTCATGTATAAAGGGGTGTTTGGTTTAGTGAGATTTGACTCCTTAAAGTCAAAATGAGTTGTGCAATCTCTTTGAGTTAATTTCATTATCAATCAAAATCAGTAGTTAAGTGGTTTTCTCAAATTAGATGTCATAATCTAAAAAGTTTAAGCTCAAAACCTTTGTTCCTGCACCAGGGGATTTTTCCTTTTTACTTAGATTGTTAAAATTTGATCCAAGCCTTCCTAGGCTTGGATTTTGTTTGCTAGGTGTTCTTAGACACTCAATAGGAGTGTCTAGTGCAGGAGTAACCATTAAGGTCACCTGCATTGTTGTTTTGACCATTTGGCCAATTGCATCAGCAGTAGTAACAGCAGTTACTACTGCTGTCTTTTCAGCTTCATTTAAGCTAGAGTTTGTAGGATTTAGAATCTAAAATTCAATTAGCTATTAGATTAGATATAGGTTAAAGTAGATTAAAGTTTGTTTTTCACATTTTAGCTTATTTCATAGGGTATTTAGCTTTTAAATTTCATAATAAAACCTTAAAAAGACCAAAAACAGTAGTAACTAATATTTAGCTTTTCAATTTAGTTTTCTAGCTTTTAGGAGGTGTTTTTATGGTTTGGATTCATAGAATGCTAGTAGGTTGATAAGATTCCAAAAGCTTAGGGTCTGTTTTAGCTTATTGAGCATTTTAGCTTAAGTTGTTTTTAAGCTTTTAGTGCTTATTTCTGAGTTAGCCTTTTAGATCATCAAATTAAGTTAGCTTATAGTGTTTGTAGCTTAGGTATCTTTTAAAATTTAGTTGCTAGGTATCATAAGCTATCTAGGACAGCTTTTGGTTTGTAATTTGGTGCTTATTTGGATCCTTTATGCTTATTTTAGTGTAAACAAGCTTTTAAGCTCTCAACAAGCCACTTTCTGTAAACAGCTTTTTCCAAAGCTTTTTGAGTGCTAATTTCTAGGTTTCAGCTTAAGCTTGTTTTATTAAAGTAGCTTAAAAAAGGTTCCTCTACAACTTTTGTTCTTTAAGTTTTTGAAAAAAAGGGAAGTGGAAGTCGGGGGTGAGCACGACTCGAACCCCCGACCTTAACACCTCAACCCTTTTATAAACACACACATCACACTCCCTACCGCTGTGCCCTTGGGTCTTTTTCATAAGACTCTTGCACAATCAATTCTTTATATACATTTTAGCCTAATAAGCTTATTAAGCTGTTTTAGCTTATTTCGTGGCTTATTTGATAAGCTGTGATCTCGGGCTTATTTTTCCTAGATTTTAATTAGTATAATCTAATTTCTGTAATTTTTCTAGAATTTTTATAGTTCGTTTAGTATTTTTTAACATTTATTTTCATTAAAAACTTTAAAAATCATAAAAAATAGAAAAATAATCAAAAAATAAAAATCTTTTTTAGAAAATTTTCTTTTATCATAAAGTTCATAGGAAAATTAGTTTTGCTTTCGTAGGGTCTAATTTGCAAAATTTTGATTTTTAAAGAACGAGATTTGTCCTCGTTCTCGTTTTTCGTATTTTAACGCTCATTTTAACTCTGTTTTGTTCTAGTTTTCTTTAAACTTACTTTTTAGTCAAATAGAGTCTATTTAAAAATAAAAATTTAAGTTAGGTTTATTTTTAGACATTTAGGGTTTTTAACCTCCGATTAAGGGTCCCGTTTTGCGTTTTTAGTTAAATTTTGATTTCCCCTTATTTGTCTTCATGCTTAATTGTTAGAAGTTGTTAATTTTAATTGTTAGGAGTAGTTTATCAAATCATCTATTATTTCCAATTCGAATCATTGTCCGAGCATCAAACGTGAATTCAATTTCACAAGTCGTTGGGGATAACGACCTGGGAATCATACTTCCCGGTTAATATACGTATTATATTATATTAGATATATTTGTGAAGAATTTCCTTTTCACCTTTGTCCTCAAGGGTAAATTGGTAATTTTCCATCATATTATATATTATATTTTATACGAATCACTAGGTCTTAGGAAGAAGTCCCTCTAAAGTCTAAGAATGATATGCCGCTTCGAGATAAGTAATCATTGCACTAATAAACAAACCAACATTCTGATTGGATTAATAATGGTTAATACAGTTTTTTTATATTTGGCTAGACCGCTCTTTTATCTTCTGTTAATTTGCTTGAGTGGATTAAAGTGTCTTGAATTGGTTTTAGTCACCACCAAACCCGTGCCAGTCTCTTAGACTGAAAACCCCCCTTATCCATTAGATTTAGGATTAAATTAGGTTTAGCATTGGTTTAGAATAGATTAGATTAACTTAGATTAGAAAAGCCAAAGTACTAATAAATTAAAAGATTTAACTTCGCTCTAAGTGTTCGACACCCTACTTACCACGAAACTCCTATCGATCGGGTACACTGTCCGTTAAAGTGTTATTTTTGGTTAAGTCGGCAAAATATAAATTTAAAACTTGAATCATAATTTAACAACCCTAACTAAAACACATTTATCCATGTAATTAACCCATTTTGTATAATTATTGCAAAGAATTGTTACTGAATCGTTTGTATTTGAGAATTGCAGTATATATGGAGTAGTTGGTGAAGATTAACTAAAAGGCACGCATTCTGGAGCTTAAACGAAGATATTTGAAGATTATTGTTCTCACAACTAATACGCCATATCCATCAAGAAAGATATGACGTATCTGTGCCTGCACTCACCAAAGACCACAAAGGAAACATGATCCAATACGTCGTATCCAGAAGAAGGCAATATGGTGTATTCAAGCTATATATAAATAAAATATTCTGGAAGATATCAAACGTGGTCCCTACTCCATGAAATCCCCAATACACCGTATCCAAGACTTTGGATACGCCGTATCGACCGTATTCCAGACCCTATAAACAGAAAACTCTATTAACGAGTTTTGTGTGTGTTAAATCATATTCTCGATACCTAAACCATAAAAGTCAATTTTCAGAGGAGAAAAAGAGCAGAAGAGGTCGAGCAACGCGATTAATTCCATAGGAGACAACGTGTAATTTCTTATACTCTTGTAATCGTTTAGTTTTTGGTATCATTCGTTAACTCGTTTTTTAGTTTTACTTTAGTAAATCATTACTTTTGTATTAATTATGACATTTAAAGGCTAATACCTTCGGGTATTAGCCATTGTTATGAAGATCTTAATGTTTGGTTTGTTTATCTCGATTTCTTAATTTATCGTTGATTGCTTATATATGTTTATCAATTAATACAAGTTTAGGTGCTTTTGTATGCGACCTATCATTCAAATGGATCTAGTGATACGGACCAAGTAATCTACATGCCGGGATAGCTCTCCATATAGTGATTTATACATCTAGACCAATAGGATCATAATTAATGACCTATCTTTGCCCTTAGATTGTGAGCTTAGTTGGACCATAAGGTGGCCTTGGTATCAACGAGTACGTTCTCAATTAATTGGTAAAGACTTGGTTAGTGGACTACTAGTGTATGAATTGCCATTAAGCAGTAAATGGGTAAAGTCTTTATGAGCTAGGGTTTAACAAGATCACCATTGCTTTAATCCCTAAGATAGATTATAATCAGCAAATAAGGATGCTTTATGCGGATACGTTTAATTGTGACAGGATTCTACGTGTCTAGGTCTTAGGAAGAAGTAACTCCTAAGTCTTAAGAATGATATGCCGCCTCGAGATAAGTAATCATTGAACTAAATAAACAAACCAACGTTCTGATTGGATTAATAATGGTTAATACAGTTTTCTTATATTTGGCTTAACCGCTCTTTTATCTTCTGTTAATATGCTTGCGTATGTTTTAGTGTTTTGAATTGATTTTAGTTACCACAAAACCTGTGCCAGTCTCTTAGACTAAAAACCCCCCTTATCTATTAGATTTAAGATTAACATAGGTTTAGCATCGATTAGACTAACTTAGATTAGAAAAACCAAAGTGTTAATAAATTGAAAGTGTTTCTCGCTCTTAGTGATTGACACCCTACTTACCACGAAACTCCCACCAACCGGGTACACTGCCCGTTAAAGTGATGTTTTTGGTTAAGTCGGCAAAATATAAATTTAAAACTTGAATCATAATTTACAACCACACAACGACACATCACTAGCCTAGTTTCGAAGCTCAAGTGCAAATCTATATGGCGGCACATACTGAAAGGATGGAAAGGTTTGATGAAGCTATTTATAAGCAAAGAGAGGAGATTAACAAAAGAAGGACATAAATGTTTAGTCTTTTGAAAGAATACACAAAAGGGAAGGCCCGGAGTAAGTGTTAGTTAGGGAAAATTTAGTAAACCCGTCACTAAATACGTCAACAGCATCTCCCTTGTTAGAATAGAGAACGTTAAGGGTAAGGAAGGCGACGAGGTTGTCGATAAAAACATCATAGAGCCTATTGAATTAGTTGAAAAGGAGAAGGTAGTAGATGATAGTAAGTCAGATAGGAGTATGAATGGGGACTCAACTAGATGGGGAGAGTATGAGGATGCACTAACGGTAATGCATAGATCACGACCCATAGGTTATTACCTTAAGCATGAGTTTAATAAGAAAAACATCAAGGATCTTGTAGATAACCACAAATACAACAATTCTTTACTAGTAACACGCTTAGGTAAAATAGATAGTGAGACCTATAAGTCATTTCCCGTAGGACCCACGTACGATGCAATTCTCAAGAAGAAGTTAGCTAGGACAGACAGACGGGGAGGCAATTTTGTGGTACCATGTAAAATAGGAAGGTTAAAATTTATGCATGCCTTAACCGATCAAGGATCTGATGTGAATATCATGCCTATATCCATCTATAACAAGTTAACTAGTAAAAAGCCCGTAAGGACTAACATTAGACTTTCCTTAGCTAACCACTCTTATATATATCCCCTAAGAATAGCGAAAGATGTGTTAGTAGATGTTGTCGGCTTTGTATACCCCATGGATTTCATTATCTTAGACATAAAGGAAGATGATTACATGCCTTTGATCCTAGGACACCATTTCTGACCACGACTAGGGCGGAAATTAAGTTTGATAAAGGGTTAATGACCCACAAGTTTGGCAAGTATCAGATAAGATTCGTTAGGACCTTGAGATTTCCTAATAAAATCAAGGAGAGAATAAAAAGAGAACTAATTCCCATGATCCCTACTAATTTTATGAATATGAAAATTTTAGAATGGGAAGAAAGAATCAAAAATTTCCAAAAGGATGAAATGGGTTTAATAAATAGAGAAGTAAGGTGTTTGATAATAAGAACTTCATAGGACACAACTTCTTTATTTATGATCATGAGTTGAAAAAAGAAGGTAGTAGTGTGAGTGGGGAAGGAGTCACGTAAGGAATATGACTCCGAGTCTAGCTACAAGACTCATAAATAAAGAAAAGCACTTATTGGGAGGCAACCCAATCTCTTTTATTTTATGCATTTTAGGAGTGTCATGTGTTTTTAATTTTATTATTTGTTATTATATGTTTGATGTATATGTGATCATGCTTTGTTTTGTCTTTAATATCGTCTTAATTGCAATCGAAGGTATTTTGCATAAAATAAGTGTAGGGGAAATATCCGGTTTTAAGAACCAATTCAAACATATAAAATAGATAATTTAAGTTAATTCACATTCTATGTGTTTGTTTGAGTCATATGTTTGTACTAACCGTTTTTGTGGTTTATGCATAATTTTTTCTAGGAAATAATTAATAGGTTATGTTTGCAAATTTTTTTCCAGAAAATGAAAATGTAAAATCTGTCAGCTGGTCCTGACGGCATCAGGAGTAATAACTGACGGCTTCAGCACTGTAGCAGTGGAGAAATCCGCGTTTTCGAATTTTTTGAAAAGTTGTTTTTGTTAAATTTCCAAATTTTTACAGACACTCGCGATTACATTATTACTAACATTCTATCTTTGTTGCTTTCTTAGTTTTTTAGTTTATGACTAATAAGGGTTATATATTATTTACCACCGATTTTACGCTAGGTATAGTTGTTTTTGTCTATGATTTGCAGGTTATATTAGATTAGGAGAGTCTGGAAGTTCATTGGATTTTCACTTGGACGATTCTTAGATGAAGATTTAGCCGGTTCATCATTGTTTCTTCTCCGATATTGAGCAAACCAGGGGAGTAGTAGTTTCTCTCGCTTTTTATTTTATCTTCCTTTTATTCGTTTTTGGGTAATTGTAGAACATTAGGGACAATGTTCGAAATAAGTGTAGGGAAAATAAAATCCTTAGAAACTATTCTTTCATTTGCATTTGCTTTATCTTTAAAAAGATGTGTAATATACTGAAACATAGTTTAGGACGGTAATTTTAGCCCAAATTTAATTTTTTTATGGCATATGTCAGTGTTTCACCGTAGTATTAAGAGCGTCTCATGGATAGGAGTTACATGACTAGCACATATACCCTACCATTAAAAAATTTCACCCCCAAAATGTGAGGTTCGCCCTTAGATCTTTACGAATAAAAGCATTCATATTTAATGCTTATGAGAGTGTACCGGTAGTATATTAGATTCTAGAACTTGCTTTAGCGATGCATCCCGAGACTGCTAGTGAGATCGTATTCATGTGATTAGGATTTGCTAAGTGATAAGAGGCATTATGATAACCCTTGTTTTTAGCCTGCACTTGTTATGGTTATGATGATCTCCTTGGTCATATAACTATACATACACCCTCACTTCGCACTTATTTTTAGTGCAAGATACCCATAGTACACCCCTCCGAGCCTATCTTTTTCGTAGTTATCGTAATTTTCCTGTGGATTTTGGATTATTAATGAAGAGCATAGTTTACACCCCACTAAAATGTTACATCCAAATCGCCTTAGCCTTCCTTGTATGTACTCATTTTTAGTACATTATTGTTATCACATTTGTTAAACCCTGGTTAATTGTTTGCTTGATTACATGGTTGCTAAGTCGAGTCGTTTGGTAGTGTATACCGTTTTGGGACGATTGGGAATCATGGTAGTTTTATTATATGGAGAAATGGGGAAGAAAGTCATACCATTACCCCCATATTTATCTAATGTACTCCATGTTTTGTTGATCCTTCTAAATTCAGGTCATTTGTTAGTTTATTATTGAGTTAGTAAAAACTCAAGTGTATGGGTATGTCGTTATAAACCTCGAGTCATGTATTTATTTTATTTTCAGCAGATTAATGATGGCAGGGTAAAAGTGTATAAAAGTTTGAAAAAATAGAAAAAAATGAAAAAAGCAAAAAAAATATAGAATATACGGACTGCCATCAAGCATATGTTTATGTCAAGAAAGAGTCAAGAAAAGAAAATAAAGAGTTTGATGTAGAGTTGTGTATTTCTGTTAGAGTTTCTTGTCGAGTCTTGGCTTAGCAACGCCTTTTCACATGTATTCTTGTAAATGATTAGCTTGCCACAAGTTAAATATCCCTTATTATCCCAACCGTGTTTCCTTTACCCTACGCCTTATGTTACAACCCTTGTAAAGACCTCCTTGATAGTAATTCCTAGGTGCTTACGCCAAAGCAGTGGTTGTTTTGGTCCTTTATCAAGCTTATGGTAATCTATATGCTATGAAGGTAGTGAGTGTTTATTTATCTGAGGTGCTGGTATATAATTATCGTGCTTTTAATTACAAGATTAAACCAGTTGTGCCATAAATTATCTTTATTGAGTAGGTTAAATGCCCTCGACTTTGCTATTTACTAGGTAGAAAAGCTCATTTGCTTGAGGGCAAGCAAATCTCAAGTGTAGGGGTATTGATGAGGTGTCATTTTATACACTTCTTCGGGGTTATTTAACCCTCAAAATCATGTAAATATGCCCAAATATTGTACTTAATCATTTTTTTATGATTTTAGCATTTGGAAGAAAAGCACGTGACTTGGGCTCGATTCGAGAAGAAACTGAACAAAAACACAACCATTCAAGCTGACGACTTCCATTCTGACGCCTTCATCAAAAGTGCCCAAAAAGTAAAGTTTTTAATTAAAGTTGCGACTTTTCAGTGTGTGGAGACGATGTTAGGAATTAATCCTGACGGCGTCAGGATTGAAGCGACAACGTCACCACGATGTCTGACGGTGTCACAATAGCCGACAAAGAGAAGCCCATAGAAGATTCGGCGGGCTGACGGCGTCAGGAAACCCTAGCGACGCCGTTAGAACCCTAACTCTATATATAGAACCCTTTACTTTTCATATTTGTGTGGAAAATCATGGGAAAGTGTGAGAAAACTTTGTAGCTGATACTAAGGTCGATTTTTAGGGTTTTATAACCCTTGTTTACTTATTGTCACTCCATGTTTAATTAAAGTGAAGTTCCTTTACCCTTTTAATCATTCAATATGTCTATGTGTTGTTTGATTAATTTTTCTTCGCTTTCAATTAACATGTTTGGCTAAATTTAATTTGTGTTTGCTTATGATTGCATGAAACTTAGTTATAATCTCTTTTATTATTTATACTTGTTAGTGGTGTGCGCGTTAGGCATTAGAAAACTAGCCATGTGATATTCATATCATAGCATAGACGCCTATTGAAACGCTGTTAGGTTAGAGGATATATGTGATTAGATCTTCATATCTAGATCACCTTGGGGTGGATTCCGAATTAAGTATTTACTGCGCGTGAATTTACTATTAAACGTGAGCAGTGTCTGCAGGTAACCACCGTCTAGGTTGTCACGTAGATAGCGAACTTGACCAACCCACTGCTAAATTAGGGAATACTTACACATTACACTAACGAGGGTGACGAGCAATAAAATCAGATAAAGCAACTAGGGAGTAGTCCATGATTAGGTGAACACATTTCTTTAACCATGCGAATTTTTCATCAATTTACTTTTCTGCATAATTAGGAGTAGTTTAATTAGTTAGTTTAATCAACCTCTTTTCAAAACCTGAGATTTTACTTGCTTTTATAATATATAAAAATACAAAAATAATCTTCCATCAATCTCTAGACCCTAGTAAACATACAATTCGAGCCTACCTAAACTATTCCTCTAGAGAACGATAATAACCCCTCGGGTCTTGCCTATACTACTATACAATTGTTAGGTACTCTGCCTAGGAGGGTTGTAAAACTTCTGCGTTGTAACCCACCGCATCAATCTACGTCTCAGAAACTGGAGTTTAGGTGGAAAGAAATATCTTAGGAAGATAAGTTTAGAAACACTTATTTCACAAAGGTCAACATAGTACCGAAGTTGGCATAAAAGAATTATAAAGTTGTCATCATTGTTCCTTAAAGCATGTTTGAAT
The DNA here is from genome assembly GCA_026074375.1 of Tanacetum coccineum. Taxonomy (NCBI): domain Eukaryota; kingdom Viridiplantae; phylum Streptophyta; class Magnoliopsida; order Asterales; family Asteraceae; genus Tanacetum; species Tanacetum coccineum. The sequence goes on from BQNB010017153.1 coordinate 19,126, forward strand.
GTGTACATATTATAGAAGCGTTTAATGTCGTCAAAGTATTTTTGTACCTTCTTGTCAAAGCTAGACGTATTGCTTACTTTTATGTCTATACCATTTGTCTTTGCATATAAAGAAGAAAGTGTAAATAAGTAAATGTTTTAAGCTTTTGCAATTATTGTTCAAACATCAAAAGTACATTTACTCATCCATATATAACTAAGTCCATGAATCATAAATTTAGTTTGTTAAACATATTTCTTACTCAAACATTAAACTTGTTAGTGTTTGAGTTTAGAGATGTAATACTTTTTAAATTTCAGGTCATTATTTTAATCCATACTTTTATTATTTATTTTACTTTGGAGTAAAATTTTACTTTTTACTATTTACCGGTTAAGTTATCTCGCGTTCTAAGTAAACGTTTATTATTCGTGAGCCCGTCTTTAAATTTAATATCCGTCTACGTGTCCTACGTAATTCATTATTTTTCAAAAGTATTCCAAACATATAATTCTATTTTTATTATTTGCATTTTCACTTCGTGGTTCCGCCAAAACTCTTGTTATACCTTATGTTTACACATTTAAGCTTATACCTTTTATATAAATCACTACACTTTATACACAAAATTAATAATACAACTAAAAAAATCAAATAAAACCCATAGGGGGTCGACCACCCTTGGGAACACACACATTAACTACACAAAGTTGGTTTTTGTAGTCTCAATACACTCCCATCATTACCTTGCATGCATCTCTTCATTTCTTATCACATCTCCATTTTCACTAGGTGTTTTTCCAAGTTTTCCCTCTCCTCTTTCTCCTTTATTTTGGCCGACCACGATTGCACCACCAACACCAATCCATACAAATTTTTCTAGCTAAATATTATCCAAGATTAAAAGCATCATGTACTAGTTATTGTTCCTTTGTTGTAACCTCATGAACATTATCATTCTCTTGTGCTTGGGGGCTAATTTTCATGATTTGTTAAAGGTTTAAGTGCCAAGATATAGATCAAGTAGGAGTTGCATTGTTGTAGTGAAAGAAGGGTATTCTTGTTGCTTGGTTATTTTGGAGTATTTTGTATGATTCTTGACTTTGTTTCTTCATTTTCATCATTCTTGGGATTAAGGGGTTGAAGTAGGATGATTATAGGAGTTCTTGCAAGGGTTATTCAACTATTTGGTTGGGTTAGTTTTGTTTTGGGTCAAAATTTATAGAGCAAGATTGTTGTTCATTGTTATCATTCATCATCATTTTCATCTCCTTGTAAGAATATTGTTTATCTATAAATTTTCCTTGTAAAATTATTTTACTTTGATGTATTTTCTATAGTTATAATATTTTTATACTCTTTAATATGTATTTGTAAAAAAATATGGCATTGTACATAAAAATATTAGGCTAGAAACTTGATATTGATGGACTTGCAACACTAATTTCGAGACTGTTTTAGATCAGTAGGTTGAGGAGGGATTTTCGACATGTTGTTCACCTGTGAGGTTTTGGAAAAAAATATAAGGACCTAGTTATGTGTCTTAGCTCCGTTTGGCTGGGTGAATCGAAGCGTATCGATACCCGATGAATTTTTTATAAATAAATGGTAAAAGTGGTCGGAAACCGAACACAAATTTTCATTTGATTATAAGTTAAAAATTTTGTATAGACACACCAATTTTTGTAAAACTAAAATTTGTAGATAATAGTTTAACTTAAATATTGGCGCTTGAATCAGCCTCAATGGATGTATAGTTTGGGAGATATGTCTTTTTTCCCGAGGCGGTAAAATATGGGAAAAACCAGCTTTGGTAACTAAGGGTAAAATGGTAATTTCTCATGGGTTACGAAATTTTTGAAGATGTGAGGCCCACAAATCTGTAGAATAGACTCATTTACATTTTTTGTAGGCGTAAAAACCAAACCAAGACCATTTATGGATTAGGAATTATAAGCTCGAGAAGTTGGATGAAATTAGAGTTTTGGGACAGCCTACTTGTTTTGGACTTATAAAAATTAAGATGGACACATGTAAATGGGCTTATGCATAATAATATAAATACTTGTTTTGGGTTTATAATTATTAAATTGGATATTGTATTTTTGGGCCCAATTATATTTTGTAAAAACTAAAACACTAGGGTACAATGCCAAACATTTTATAAAAATATTTTTATAAAACTTACTTATAATTGTTGCATAATATATTTTTATATATTCTAAGTCGGGACGTTACTTTTAGGTTGCACCTAGGATTATCTCGATATATCTGACGTTTATTCCATTAACTCTTATCATATCGCTAAAAGGTGCGTTCATAGCCCCTTTTCTTATTATTTGTTTTACAAACTCCACGGGGGAGATACATGCTATTTTCACGTTTGAACGCAAGTACTAAAACTGTATGATATTCTTGAATATTATTGCTTAAGTACCACTACTGCCATTTAAGTCCCCTGAAATCATGAGCCGTTAATTGCTTTAGGAGAGGAAACGCGAGTGTTGTGAATAGATCTATTGGGACTGACAATCCCTGTCCGGGTATGTAACAACTAGTGCCGCGTCAAACGGACGCATTTAACATTTGAGATATTTGGGATGTTTGGCAGAACATCCAGTCTCGGGGCACAAATCCGGGTACAATTTGCATAACTTGTTGAGGTTCGGTGTCATGAACTTACGGCAATAATAACTGTTTTTGACTTATGAATGTGTTTCATTAGTCTACTATTTCTGAAATCTTGTGGTCCATTGCTTTACTATAAACCTATGAATTTCACTCAACATTATTGTTGACCGTTTTTAGCATGTTTTATCTCATGTTCTTAAGGTATAAGTTTCTTGGATGGGAGTCGCATGGATATCTTTTGAAGACTCTGCATGTTTTTCACATTCGATCAACTTTTCTTTTAAAAACGTTATGCTATGTTTTAAACTTTGGGACATGTGTTATTTTGTACTCTGATGTTATTATTAAATCAAATGTGAACTTTTTCAAAACGTCTCATTTAGAGGTCGTTTTCTATAACTTGTACTATGTGATATGAAGTAGTACCCCCCGGTTACTTTCCGCTGCTATCTTATTTTGAGGGTGTTACAGATTGGTATCAGAGCACTGGTTATAGAGAACTAGGTTGCATATCGTACCTAAACTATAACTATTTTTCATATTTAGAGTTTCTCATTGTTTTATCCGATATTCATGCGCGCATACTTCTTGATTTTTATATTTACTCCCTCGAGCATTACTATTAGTATTATATAAAAGATATTTATATAAGCACTTGACTTTCTTTTCGATCTCTTACACCTATCTTCGAGAGTATCGCTATTTATTTATATATAAATATTGAACTACTCATGATTATTTGTGCTTATTTATAAAAGCACTACTATTTATTTTATATAAAAGTTATTTATATAAATACTTAAATAAATATATACTTATTATTTATGTACTTTTATTTTAGAGTATCATGGCAGAACCGTTATCTCCTGATCATGTGTTTGACTTCCTTGCGGACGACCTGACATTGGATTTAGAGGATCCAGACATGGAGGTTGAGGAGGATCCTGAGGAGGATCTTAAGGAGGAGTCCGAGGAGGATCCTGAACAGGTCATTCCTCATGTTGTCGTGGTGTGGAGGTTGTGAAGACTTCACTGGAAGCTTTACAATCCCCTAGGCAGTGTACCTAACTATTGTAGTGTAGTATAGGCAAGACTCGGGGGTTGTTATCGTTCTCTAGGGGAATTCTAAGGGATTGAGAGAAGATTCTTTTTGTGTTTTTATATTTTTAAGAAAGCAGGTAAATATCATGGTTTGAGAGGTTGGTTTATTAACTAATAATTAAAGTAAATATAATCTATACTACTGGTGATAACTTTATGATAAAAAGATGTATTTACCTAAACATGCACTACTCCTCAGATTGCTTCTCCTAGATCTGTTGCTTTGTCACACTTGTGATGATCTGTGTAAGTATTTCCTAAGTCAAGAATGAATTACACGAACCTGCCGTCTATTAATTATTCCGTTAAGGCAACGCACAAGTAAGGTAGTATGAAGACTATTACAAGGCCCCTAAGAGTATGCATGTGAAATATTTTAAGAGGGATCAACCATATTAGGGGTAAGGTAGTATGAAGACTGTTACCGATGGTATCCTTTCAACACACTTGCGTTTCCCTCGACGTCTATGCAAATTTAATATCTTATGGCTAGTTTTCTAGAGCCTAACGCACACATACATAAAAAAGAAGCAACATCAAAAGGATTTATAACCTAAGTTTTATGCAATCATAAGTAAATACAAAGGAGGGTTTAGCCTAGCATGTTATAAAGAAAGCAAGAACATAAATCAATCACACAACACATAGACATATTGAATGATTAATGATCAATAATCTTACTTGATTAAATTATGGATTGAAGGTAGTTACAATAGGGTTTTGAGGCCCTAAAAACGACCTAAAAAGCTGCTGGAACGACTAGGGTTCGTCTCCCAAAAGTTATACAAAGTTACACACTTAAAACCCTAAAATCGGTTTTGTATATATAGTAAAAACGGTGCGACGGCGTCCCTTTGAAGTCGTGACGCCGTCGCCACGTGGATGATTCTAGATCCTCTTTAAGTCGGCCACGTCCTAACGCCGTCACTGGATCTCTGACGCCGTCACGATGAAGATCCTGACGCCGTCGCTTTATAATGGCGACGCCGTCTCCACGCTCTGCATGCACAATTCTTCATGATTTTTGGTGTAGAGTCGTAATCTTGTCCGTTTCTTCTCCAAATGAGCCCAAGTCATGTGTATTTCCTCCAAATGTCATCCAAGTGCTAAAAACATGAAAACAAACGATTAAGCACATAATCTGGGCATATTTGCATGAATTAGGGGGTTAAATGGCCTGGAAAAAGTGTATAAAATGACATCTCATCAAATAACCCTACACTTAGGATTTGCTTGTCCTCAAACAAATGGGATTTTCTACCTAGACAATAGCAATATTGGGGTCATTTAACCTACTCTTTAAAAGCATTTTACAACACAACCTTCTAGACCTTGTAATTAAAAGCACGGAAAGCATATACTAGCACCTCACATAAGTGTTTGGGATTTTCTCTTTTACTCGGGTGTATAATAAATTATAACAACTATAGAAAATAAAAAATCAACACTCATTACCTGTCATGGCATATAAATTACTATAGGCTTGGTAAAGGATCAAAACCTCCATCGTTGGGTGCAAGTACTAGTCATTAGTGTCAAAGAGGTCTTTTTAAAGGGTTGTGGGGTGTAGGTGTAAGATAACATTAACGAAAACAGAAACAGAAACGGATGGGATATATTTGGGGAGTGACTTTTGAGTGAATTTAGAGTGGAAGAGTTAGATAATTCTTTATACGAATACACGCTGATTTGGTTGCTAAGCCAAGACTCGGACAAAGATATACAAACTCTACACAACTCTACATCAATCTCTTTCTTTTTGTTTTCTTGAAACATAGACATAAGCAAATGGCAGTCCGTACATTTTTTTCACTCTTTTTTTATATATAATTTTTATATACATTTTTTTCGTACACTTTTGCCCTGTCATTGCTTAAACATATAATACATCATGAGAGTTTATAGATATACCTCTACACTTAAACTTTTATATACTCGATATTTACAATCTAACTAATGACCCGATTTAAGATGGATCAATATAACATGGAACTTATTGAGCTCTATTGGGGGTAATAAATTACATATTCCCTATTTCTTCATAAGATGAATACTACCATGAATCTCAATCGTCCCAAAATAGTATTAACAAAGATAAGGACTTAGCAACCGTGTACTTAAATAATTAACTAGGGTTAAAACAATAATGTACTAAAAGCGAGTACATACAAGGTAGGCAAAGGCGAGTTTGGTGTAACAATTGGTTCAAGGGTGACAATGCTCTTCATTAATAGTCCGGCTTAACCAGAAAATTATAAGAACCATGAAAAAGGATAGGCTGAAAGGGTTATACTAGGGGTATCCTGCACTAAAAATAAGTGCATGGCAAGGGTGTGGGATAGTTATATGATCGAGGTGACCATCATAACAATTACAAGTTTAAAATATGGGTTAATCCTAGTGCCTTTTATCTAGCAAATCCTAGTTCTCACTATGCGGTCTCGGGATGCATCACAAAAACAAGTTCTAGAATTTAATATACTATCGGTACACTCATATAATTTAATACCGATACCAATGTTCTAGAAAAGGTGACAAAGACCATACATACACATCCATAATGACAGAATAGACACATATGATTGCATTCGAACCTTAACTTGAACAAGCTAAAGGTATAAACTATCTTGGGTATCAATTATGGATACCCGAATTCCTACAGATCTAAAGGCGAACCTTAAAATTTTTAGGTGAAATTCTAAGGGTTTTTGTGCTAGTCATACACATTCCTATTCATGAGACGCTATTAATACTCGGTTTTTATTGGTATGTGTCATAATTTTTTTAAAATTTGGGTCAAAATTACTTTTTATGCTATGATTCGATATATTACCCATCATTTTAAGAAACAAGCAAATGGGAAATGAAGGAATAGTTTCTAAGGCTTATTTCCCCCCAACACTTAAGTTGAACATTGTCACACCCCGTAAATTTCAGGGTAATATTTTTAAACTTTTCCGATCATTACTTTTGACTTTTATATTGTGGCACCCCGTAAGAAATTAGATTTCTCTTTTCGTTAAGTAAAAGTTATGTACTGCAAGTTTGCAAATTTTACCGTTAATCTCAACGATAAGTCATTTTATGATCGTCAAGCATTACTCCTCGTCATGAAAAGTTTAATTAGCACGCGAATATCACCGTTATTACTCTTGTGTCTAAAAGGATATTTTAGAACGTGTAACGATAAAAAAACCATACTTATGTCACATTTGTGAAACGAAGCCAGTTACTCGTATCATTTTACGAAACCATCTACACTCAATAACAGTGACTAAATTCAAAAAAAAAGAAAAAAAAAAGAAAAGAGACATGACAACTATACATCATTATAAACTATTACATATTACCTCACTAGTTCTTATTACTCTTCAAATCTTACAAAATGGATACGTCTCATCACCTGGCATTTCCTCTCATTCACTTGTAACACTAACTGGTTCAAATAATCCAATAAGGTCAAAGATAGTAGGCACCCATGGGTTCAATGATGGCAAATAGTTTTATAAAACACCATCATGACTAGATTCCCTAATAGTAAACATCAATAATGCCAATTCTCAAGAAAATGGAGAAGTTTTAGGAAACGAGTGATAAATTAAGTATAAATGAGGCCATGCATGCACACTCTTAGCATATTAAAGCTTTGAAAACAAGAAGTAAATAATATGGTTCGAGTCTAGGATTCACAAGTCTAGAGACGTCGGGTTTCAAAAGAAGTAGTAACCAAGAGTGGTTCGAGCCCTCAACACCATCACTTTCCTCGTCATTGGTAAACTTGGACCTCGGTAAGCCATCCTCGTAGTTTAACATTAATATGTCATTCACCATGTAGTTTATCGAATCCTCGGTTTTGAATGACCTGTACATGACCTATAACCCATGTGTGACTAATAAGTACGTACGCATGCAAGGACTCCGGTCGTGGCACGCAGAAAATAACGACGTGTAGTAAATTTTGTTAACAATGTAGCATGTGTAAAAACAAATAAATGACCCAAGGGAAATTTACATTAACCTTAAACACGTATATAATATGCTACGATGGCTCACTAGGGACTAACAAGAACAAGGCTTACGCGTGAATTGATTTCTTATGTGGTGACCTCGACCCGTATCAGGGGCGTGACCATGCAACCCAAGACGAGCCACAGCGAGTCATTTCTCGTTGTTGGTGCGTCATAGACTTTGTAAAAAATGAGCACATCATGCTCGTATTAAGACCCCTTTTACGCTAGACAAATGGTTACCACTTGAGACACACCCAATGCGTGCCAACAGCCACCACATGCCGCTGCTTGTCGCGGCTGTTGCGCTGCAAATAAGCGTGGCCACAGCAGCCGCTGTTGGGCCTGCTCAGGCGCGCCCATCGTTCGTATATCCCAACATTTAAATACCTCGTAACCTAGTATTCAAGTCGGGCACCTTGTGGGATTAATGAAAGAATTAGATATATATTTTTTTAGTGAGTTAGGAAGGACAGGAAACCACAACAGTGGTGATAAAACCCGCTGTTGGGACGCCTAGCAGAAAAACAAAAAATGAAAGAGTGTAGGCCATGTGGGGTTGCGGTAATGTATAAAAATGATGCATGTGATACTTTCTACCACTTGCCTATAAATTACTTCATTTTCAGACATAAAATAGTATAAATACTTGCATGTGATTTACCTTATAAAAGTTAGACAAAATATATTAAAACATGCATGTTGCCGTGTCTTTTTTGGGTCATTCCAGGCCGAGACCCAACGGGTGGGTAAACTAGTAACGAAACTATACCATTTTGAGAATGTAGAAGAGTTATAAATAACGATTTTCGATGAGTTAAGAATGATAACGACCAATTTAAATTATAAACATATGAACGAATTTAACACGACTTTTATATAAATTCTTTGATACTAAATTTTTTTTAAAGCCTATTTGGGTTTTAAACATGAAAGTTATAAGAGTAAACCAATTTAAAATATAAAAGTTACATATATTATATATATAATACTATTTGGAAAGTCGAGGGATTAAAAATATGATCACATTAAAGTTTAAAAGGTTAATTTGGTAATTTACTTAATTTAGAAAATAGTGGGACTAAAATCATCTATTTTGAAACTTAAGGGTATTAGTTGTAAATTAATAATCTTTAATAATTAATTTAACGAGTCAAACGAATCGTGATATATAAAACCGATGATTGCGCAAATTAATTAACGGCTACGATGTAAATAAATAAACACGATAATAAAATATATAAACTTAATAACTTACAAATAATGTTTATATTTTTCTTTAGATGTAACTCACATGGACTTGTAAATATAAGTTACGATGCGTAATAGTATAAATTCCTGTATAGATACTTATAGTTGTAAAGTTGTCCCTGGAGCCAAATCAACACTTGAAAACGTAAAACGTTAACTCATAAATGACAATGCCCTTTTATAACCCATTTGCATAATTCATTTTATACATTAAGTTTAGAATGTAAACTCAGACTTTGTCATAATTTCTTAGGTGTTTGACTAAGTCACTATTTGACGTACATTGATCCATTATCAATTCCAGATGATTAACCGACAAGGTGAGTTTTCATAGCCCTTACTTTACTGTTTTAAATCATCTTTTGGGGTGAGAACATTGCTTATTTTTAACTAGTTGAACACAAGTACATTTATTGATTTACTATTAGGTCTAAGTCCCTATTCAACCCAACTTGCTATATTGCTCAATTTATCATGAACCGTTAATTACTTGTAAGTGCGAATGTTATGGATAGATCTATCGGGATTGAAATCCCTATTTGTCTTGGACTGACATTAGTCAAGCAAACACAGTTTTATTTGAGTCAGTTAGGGATGCCGCGAGTTGAACATCTGTATGAGCCTACCTATGATGGTCCACATTAACGCTTCGGTGTCATGAGCTTAGACAATAGTAAATACTTTTCATTGTGATATATATGATTACTATATTTCAGGCTATGGTTATAAATCTTGTGGTTCATCGCTATTATCAAACAACAAAACCTGTGAACTCACCAACTTTATGTTGACACTTTAGCAATGTTTTCTCAGGTGTTCTAGCTTACAGAATATAAGGAGTCTGCATTGATATATTGGCATATAGAGGTCTATCTCTCGTATCAAGTCCTCTTCACTCCATGAAGTCATAATCCCAGATTCAGTCTTTCGCTGCAGTGAAATTTGGGGGTGTGACAGATTGGTATCAGAGCCACTTGGTTCTAGAGAACTAGGTTGCACTAGTAACTCTAGACTATAACTGGCTCTTAAAGACATATCAGAATAGCATACGCATTATCTATTACTATCTACTTCCTAAGTTAACAACTGCTTGGCACGATATCATTAAATAACTAAATTACCACTTGTCTGTCATGGAAAACATGTTTCATTATACTACACATTATCATTTACCATCTTGGAATAACACATCTTGTGGATTACACATTTGTATCATCCTAGTGCAAGTAAAATACCATGACTCTTACCAAATAATTAACCTTATAACCAATATTGCACTACGAAGAGTCATTTACATAATATTATATGGTGTTTTAAAAATTTGGAATCCATTCGAAGGAATGTATTCATAATGGATCATGCTTCGGTTAGGAAATCTACTTGGATTAACTGGAGCACGGCTCTCGCTCCTAAGAAGAATGGTAGTCTTGGGGTGTCTAGTTTTTTTGCCCATAATCGTGCTTTCCTTTTCAAATGGGTGTGGCGATTTTTTACGGAATGATTATATTTAATGGTCCTCTTTTATTTAAGCGTTTGTTATTATGGCAACCACGGGGCTCTTGGAAAAACCTTTGCAGATGTACAGAAGATTACTTGGATTGATATCATCATGCTATTCAGGTTCGTCCAATTGCCAAAGGTATTAAATATTTTTATTTTATTCGGAAGAAAATTGGGAAATGGGAGAATACTTTTTTTTGGGAAAGATCATCTGGTTATGGGCGACATTGCTTTTTAAGATCAATTTCAGAGACTGTATGCTTTAGAGGTTCGAAAGTCTATTAGTGTTGCTAATAAATTGGTTCATCCTTCTATATATCATTATTTCGTCGTCTTCCAAGACGGGGATATTGAACAGGAGCTTCTCAATCTGCTATGTTCGAAAGTTGACGCTTTTGTGCTTCCAAATATGGCTGATCGATGGAGTTGGAGTTTAGAAGGCTCATGTGTGTTCTCGGTTAAGTCTTCTCGTAATCTCATTGTGATACATATTTTCTGCCTAAAGCTCGATATTCCCACGCGGTGATTAAGTGTTCTCCCAATCAAAGTAAAATGTGTTCGCTTTGGAATGTTTTTTTGGATAATGTTTTGGGCCTACTAGATCAAACCTTTCGCTTCGAGGAGTCGACATTCCCTCGATCAATTGCCCCATTTGCAACTTGGCCGTGGAATCTTCTTCCCATATTTTTTTCTCTTGTCCCGTGGCTCGCAAAGTGTGGAGAATTTTTTTGCTTTGGTGGGAGCTTGATGATGCAGTCTTTCATTCATACAACGAGTGGCTTCTTTGGCATCTGTCAGTTTCGTATGCCCTAAACCTATTGAAGGAGTTTTCTTGAAGGTATTGCCTACTTGATGTGGTGGGATCATTTGAGGTTCAGATAACCAATAATTATTTAGTCATTCTCGTCCAAAAACAGGAGACCTCTTTGAGATATGTAGTAAAATGAAATGTCCTATTTGTGGATGAATAGTCAGATTAAGTCAAAGATCAATTGGATTTCTTGATTAAAAAACCCCAATTGTATTAGTTTGTAATCTTTTCTAGCTTCTTGCTAGTATTCTTAATAAAATTTCCGCCGTTAAAAAAAAAGACTTACATTTTTGTAAGCTACGAAAGTTAAATTACACGTAATTAGCCCCATAATTTAAATACTCTAATGGTGTAAGATGCTAACTATTTCACGACTGATGTCGATAAACTGGTTGATTCGCTTCTACTGTATGTCAATGCGAGCATAATCGTTTAGCACTGGACGAATTGGGTCAGCTGGTTTTGGAGGGGTTGTTACACTCGGGTTATCTCGACCATATATATCATGTCCTTGTGAGCCATTTGCTTCGGGACTAGGTGGTGTTCTAGGGTCCTCTCGACCATACATACCATGTATTTCACTTGTGTTCGTCTTCGGAGCAAAATTACCAATTTCAAACAAAGATTTGATGAGCCGTTTAGTGAGGCTTGGGATCGATTCAAAGATCTTCTCCGAGCATATCCACATCATGGTTTCTCGGGAACTTCACCAACTTAATACATTTTTCACTGCTTATATGTTAATGATCACATGACTCTTTGAACTCAGCCGCAGGTGGTAACTTTTTGGATAAAATGGCTCCGCTGATTGCTCAAGCATCATCGAAAGCAAGTCCAATGGTTGTTGGTCATCCGAAGCAAAGCATTGTTGCTAAAGTGAGCACGAGCACTTCACTCGGGAGTATCTCTCGATGTTGCTGAATTGAAAGATATGGTTAGAGCTCTACTTCTCGACAAGCAGGCATCTCTAGTTCCAGCCCCCGCTCCCGTAAAAGCAGTTGAGCAAAGTTGTGTTACCTGCGGTGGTGCCTACTCATATCGTTATTTGTACGGCTACCAATAGGAAACAATTATGAGATATAATCCAAGGGAATACGTCTCGCAAGCATCCGCAGCCAATTTTAACCATAGGAAATTCCGGTTGACCGTCTGCCAACGTGGCAAACCAAAATCAGACCACCCGGTTTTCCTCCATGCAAACACAACAGCCAAGCAACAATAAGAATCGTTGGAACCAGAAACCAAAACCCGTGGGATTAGGAAAATGGTTACAACCAGGTCAAATCCAACGACCCCAGGTTAAACAACAAAGCCCCAATGTATCAACCCCTAGTTAATCAAACACCTAGGCTTACCAAGCTTCCAGCTCTCATCAAGCTTTGGGTTTCGTACTACTCTTATTTGTGTAAAAACTGATTTTGAGAGCTATGTCAAAGGCTAATGATGCAGTTATGCAACAAACATGTAAAAACTAAATGACCAAATAATACCGACTGGCTCACCAAAATCGTAAATTCTATACCAAGGTCTACTTCAAGGTTCGGGTTCTCTTCCTAGCAACAACCATTTGCTACCCGACGGGTGATTGAAAGCAAATCACACAAAAGCGGTTGTTCTCTTATGATGGACTCATATTCTTACCTCGGTGGTGGAACGTTGAAACCGAGGTGACAAAGGACACGTGCTTCCTAACGGATAGTACCAAGACGTCCAACCTGCCGGTTAATCCAAGTTGATAAACCGTTGTCATGCCTAGAACCAAATGGACTTTACATATCCCATCTAGGGTAAACAGAAAAAGAAAAATCCTGGGAATAGGGATGACCTTTTAGCTTTGAAATTCATGGAATTTTTTGGGGAATTCCACTTCGAGCGGGAGCTTCGTGCAGATGTCTCCTACCCTGCCCCACATGTCTAAGTTTGCACAATGTTCAGAAAGCTTTTGACAACAAAGACAGATCTTGGGAATTAACCAAAACACATGGTAACTGAAAACTGCTCGGCAGGCATCTAAGAATTTCCGAAAAATTAGGAGAGAGACCGGGTATGATTTTTGATTACCGTGTGATTTCCCAGAGTGGATGAATGCTTGGCCTGGGACCAGATATCGATGCAAGCATCAATTTAGCTACTCTCTATTTTTGAAAAGCTTATTCTCTAATGACTGACCAAAAACTAGGAGGAATACTCGAGTTAGCTCGATCGATCAATTCTACTCCCACCGGCATAGCGAGATGTTTTGTAAAGGTTGGACCTTCTTTCTTTCAGCCGATTTTATGGAGTTGACTATGATGCAGACCTAGAGTCTGTTGATTTTAGGGAAGACCATTGTCTTAAGACGGCAAGAGCCTTGATTGATGTACACGGTGAGAGATGACCTTAAGACATGTGACCAATCCGTGACTTCAAAAGTATGGGATACGTAAAATTGTCTCCTACAATGCCATGGAATCTGTTAAACACAGGTCCGACTTTATGATATGCATGTGAAGGTAATATTCTCAAGAGTTTTTAGGTTTATCGGGAAGTATTAGCAAATGAAATTCCATCCTTACTTTGACAATTGTTGATACCATGTCTCCACCCTCACTCTTATTCGAGGGTAGTGATTTCATTCTTGAAGAAATCAAGGTTGAACTTTCTGATATTCGTATAAGTTGGAAATGATGTTGCGAAGTGATCCTGAGATGAAATTCTTCTTCTTGATGCTATTTCTAAATAGTGAGCCCTTCCATCACTTCCCAACCATGCAAAATTATTTTCTAGGAAGCAAAACGATGAAAACTTCAATTGATGAAACTTCCCGAGGATTTGAGCTTTAGGACTTAACCTCCACCTCGATATGCACGTTTTGGAGGGTTATTAAAAGTTACCGTCATTCATGATCTTGCTAAGATTTTGTGTTGTCGGGAGAAAGCCGCTCTCATTAAAGGTGTCTGTTGCAGTCCCAACATGCGTGCCATCTCTGGAAAACTCTCGATATCAAGGTATTATCCCTGATTTTTGTACTTTACAAAATTCTAATCGGAAGAGGGTCTACTCAACCAGCGGTTCACGACATCAGAGTCGGGTATACACAAAAATCCTCGATGTGTCATCAAAAAAAGAAGTGAATAAAACTTCTTGGACGATTTGATTAATTTACACTATCTCGGACTTAGTCCCTGGGTAAGCTCAGGTACACTGTGTACCAAAGAGGAAAGAAAGGTTGTTTTTACCGTAGTGAGGAATGAGCAAAGATGAGTGATCCAACTGTATTAGTTACGGGATGGCGGGTATGCATTGACTACGAAAGTTGAATGAAGCCCCCTGAAAAGACCATTTTTCCGACTACCCATTCATGGGCCAAATGTCGAGAGGGCTTGCGGGAAACGAATACTATTGTTTTCTCGATGGTTTCTCGGGTTATTTTCAAATACCCATCGACCCAAATGATCAGGAAAAGACAACATTTACTTGCCCATACAGAACCTTTGCCTACCGCCGCATGCCTTTTGGCCTCTGCAATGCACCATGTACATTCCAGAGATGTATGATGGCAAATCTTCCATGACATGATCGAAAAAAATGATGGAAGTGTTCTGGATGGAGTTTTGGTTTTTGGAAGTTCTTTTCTCTACATGCCTTAACATTTGGAAAGATGCTTAAGCGGTGTGTGAATGACACCAATTTTGCTCTAAAACTGGTGCGAGGAAAAGACCATTTTCATGGTTAAGAAAGGCATGTTCTTAGACATAAAATTCCCAAGTCGGGAATTGAGGTCGATCGAGCATATGATTGAACAGTATCGCAAAGCTCCTTACCGACTACCGTATAGGTTCGTAGTTTTCTTGGCATGCGTGCGTTTTATAGAAGATTATTAGAATTTTTCTCAAAAATAGCCCGTCCCATGACCATTTGCTTCGGAAACAGTGATCCGTTTTATTTCTCCAAAGAGTGTATTGAAGCATGTAACACTATCAAAAAGAATCTGACTAAGGCTCCAATCCTGATTGCCCCAGATACTGGAATCAACTATTGAACTCTGTGGATGCATGACGATTTCGCCCCTTTAGGGGTGCAGTCTTAGGGCAACGTCTTGAGAACATTTCAGGCCTAAACACTATGAAAGTAAAACAATGAATGTGGCAGAATCCGTTACACCTCGACAGAGAAGAAATGTTTGCCGTGGTGTACGCTTTTGAAAAATTCTGAGCTTACTTTGTCATGAACAAATGCACTGGGTATAACTGATCATCCGACCTCAAGTATATCTTTTGGCAAAGAATGATTCTAGGCGTGATGCTCTGAAGGGTGCTGCGCCTTCAAGAAGTTCGACTTTATGTAGTTGACACGAAAGGAGCTGATGAGAACCCTAAAGCATGGCTGATCATCTATCACGATTAGAGAATCCTCACAAGAATGAGCTTGATCCAACGGAGTAAATGAAAGTGTCCTCTTGAAATCATTAGTTCGATTGCTTGTTCTTGATGCTAGTACCCCATGGTTTGCTGACCATCGCAAACTACCATGCGGGATAATTTCGTGCTCAAAGGATGTCAAACCCAGAGAAAAGAAAAATCTTTTCAAAGACGTTGAAGCATTACTTTTGGGACGACCCTTTCAATTCAAGATCTGTGCTGACAAGTAATTAGGAGTTTGTGTTTCGGGGCAAGAAGCTTTTGGACATTTCTTAAAGCTTGCCATTGTGGACCCACCGAAGGGGACACTACAGGTGCAATTACACCGCTAAAAAGGTCTCGTTTAGTTTTTTTGGCTCCGCACGATCTACAAGGATGCCCACGTCTTGTAGCCCAATGTGGACATTTGTCAACGTCAAGGCAAAAATTTCGCATACGTGTTTGAGATGCCTCAAAACTCTATCCAAGTTTGCGAAATCTTTGACATGTGGGGCATTGATTTTATAGGGCCGTTCCCGTCTTCAAGAGGGAACAAATATATACTCGTGGCAGTTGATTATTTATCAAAATGGATTGAAGCAAAAGCGCTCCCCACTAACGACGCCCGAGTTGTTTGCAAATTTCTTAAATCTCTCTTCGCCAGATTTGGTGCCCCTCGTGCAATCATAAGTGATCGCGGAACCTATTTTTGCAATGACCAATTTACAAAGGTCATGCTTAAATACGGAGTCACTCATCGTCTCTCCACCGCATATCATCCACAAACAAGTGGACAAGTTGAGGTATCTAATCGTGGTTTGAAATGAAATCTTGAAAGGACCGTGGGCAAAAACCGTGCCTCTTGGTCGGATAAATTAGATGACGCTCTCTGGGCTCTTCCGACCACAGCATTACAAACACCATGGGTGTACTCCTCATTACAAGTTAGTGTACGGGAAGGCATGTCATCTTCCGAATTGAGCTCGAGCAATAAAGCTTACTGGGCCCTTAACGCATACAAAACTGTTGATATCAAATACGCGGTGGGTGATTCACAGAAAAGTCAACTCAACGAACTTAAGGAACTTCGTGATCATGCCTCTGTGAACTGTTTGATCTATAAAGAGGAAAACAAAGAGAAATCCATGACTCCAAGATCAGAAACTATGTTTTTTCAAGTCGGTGTATAGAGTCCTCCTCTCTCTAGATTAACGATTTTCTCAGGGCAAGAATTAAGCCGCTGTTTAGTTCGTAGTGGGACCATTACTGTAACCAAGTTTTCCATTTGGCATGTCGACGTTATCCCAATTTTTGGGCCAAATTTCAAACGTAAATGGTCACGTTTGAAGCACTACTTGGAGGGACCGTACCACAAATTGTTAGTCCTAGATCACCAAAATTCCTAATGTCAATAAATCTGGTGACGGGTCAAGAGGCCATAGCGACCTTAAACATGCGCTTCGTGGAGGCACCCCATATGCTTATGTGTAGTATTGTGTAAAATGAATAAGTGTTTTCTTGTTGTGTGGAGGCTCGCCTCTTCCATTACCCGTGTTTCGTGTTTGTGTTGTTAATTGTCCAGGATTGCCCGAATTGTGAAGACTCTCGTGCTCTCAGTTTTGTCTTTCATCCACAAGAGTTTCACATCCTCAGCTTCATTTTGGGAATCCAGTATCCAAATCTA
Organism: Tanacetum coccineum; assembly: GCA_026074375.1. Lineage (NCBI taxonomy): Eukaryota > Viridiplantae > Streptophyta > Magnoliopsida > Asterales > Asteraceae > Tanacetum > Tanacetum coccineum. Next base: position 36,469 of record BQNB010017153.1, read on the forward strand.
ATCGAGCTACTTTTGGCACACTTCATAAACGGCCTTAGATTTACGTAGGTGCCCCTTTCAAAACATCGAGGACGATGTTTAGTTCTAGTATGGGGGGGATCTTCGATTTGATTTTGCCTGCAGCCGTTGTTATCATGTAATCTCGTTTTTACCACCAATTTTTTGCAAAAATACCAAAAAAATGAAAAAATTTAAAAATTTTCAAAAATAATAATATGTGTTTTGTCACAGTTTTGGCTTTCCTAATGGGTAGAATGAGAATAATTTTTGACTCGATCGGGTGTGTTGAGCCCTAGTTAGTTCCTCAATTATAAGCTAAGCTTTCACGAATTCTATTGTTCGAATTTTAATAAGGTGAAGAACAAGAAGTGATAGAGTTTAAAATATAGTTATGTGCTCGAGCAAGATTCTTCTAAGCTTATTTGAGTAACTTGTGGCTTTTTTATCCCATTAGCTTTTAATTCCACATAATTTTTCATAGTGCTCATTTCAATTCAACTAAGTCTATCGATGTTTTTAGAAATAGCTTCAAATTTGTACTTGATATTTTAAAGCGAGGTCTTTTTCCTGTTCTTTAGTAATTTGAAAGTTTAAATTGCCAAAGAAGCACTGAATGAGATATGAATGCATTATATGCTATGAATATTGGAATTTATGCCAATTGAGCATACATTTGAGTATATGGAGCAAGTAAAAGTGTGTTGTGATATCCCACTCTTGCTTAACCACGAGGTGGAGGTTCAAACTAAGACATCTTTCTTTCTAGGATCTTGGTGTGTTGTGATATCTTACCAGGAAGCGAGGTCTGGTGGGGGTTCAAACTAAGTCAACTATCCTTAGCCATATTTGGAAGAAGGTTGTTGATGTGATTTCCCACTACTGCTAGCAACGGGAATGGGTTTTCAAAACTAAGAAACTCCAGCGTTGGTTGTGATATCTACTAAGGAGCGAGGCTAGGTAGGTGTTAATTAAGAAACGCATTCCTAGCTTTAAGAACTTATGATTATGATGAATGGAAGGATTGTTGTAAAAAGTTCTACAGTTAAATTTTCATTCTTTAAAATCAAGTTACAAGGTCCTAATAAGTTGTTGCTTTGAGTCGTGATTCATCTTGAATTATGACCATGGAAATAAGGTGATCTATGGTTGAGTCGAAATGAGTACATACATTTAAATCATATATCCATGTTGGGGGTTTAAAAGTTCATAAGTATAGTATGAGTGCTTAACATTTTGACTTATTTGACCAATTGATCTTGTTTAATTGCTTGGTTTGGATCTAGTGAAAAATCGGGGACGATGAATTTATCCGTCAGGACATCCGTAGATTATTCTATGGGCGCTTCTCATTCTATGATCCCAATGTTGATAAAATAAAGGAAGTCAAACAGGTTGTTAAGAAAAGAAAAGAATGGATAACCAAAAATATTAGGGATAGTTAGTGTACCATATAAAAAAATGGGTGAAAATGGGTCTTGGCAAAGCTATTGATTCTTTAGTTCCTTGACGAACATCTTGGCTTACTTTTCAATGGTAATTAGTCGAGGGGGTATTAGATTCTTGGTTTTCTTGGACAAATTCTGATTTTCTAATTTAAGATTTCATTAAATCAGCTCCTTTTGTATATATAATGGTCTGTGTTGTTTGTTGTTTACTTCATAACATTGCGTGAGGACACGGCAATACCTTAGTATAGGGGATTTTGGTATGTGCTTAATTACACATACCATTTTCCATTAAAAACGGACTTAAATGACTAAAAACATACCAAAAATACATTGTATTTGTATGTTTTGCTTTTGTATTGTGCAGGATACGGATATTCAAGAAAAGGACGAAAAACAAAGCCACAACCAACAAACCGAGCACAGAATGGAAAAGACAAAGAAAATGACAAAGTCTTGAGTCATCCAAGTGAAGAAAATACAACTTGAGGGATTATAATTGCCAAACCTTAAGTTGTATTAATTAAATAACAAGATGAGGGACTAAAACTGCCAACCGGGTAAAGATTACATTCAAGTTATACAACTTGAGGGGACAAAGCTGCCTACTTACCCATAAACCCATCTTTCCTGCCTAACAAAAACCCAGTTACAACTTGTTATGTCCCTCCTATCTTTCCCCTGCAAAACACTCCACACCTAGCCAAAGATCATTTCAACCACTCTTATCAAACCTCCCGCTGTATAAGTGCCAAGTTGGCCAATCCCTCACCATAGCAAAAGCTTCTAACCAGGAAAGACAGCGACACTCTGCGAAAATTTAAATCCTGTTTCAAACCCTCGGGATAAACCTAATCACGAATAAATTTTGAATCACCATCTAATCTCAAAAAGGAGTTAGACGAAGGCAGTCATGATCACTCAATTTCCCAATTCAAAACATATACTCAAGCACTTTATAATACTATGGTAAGGCAATAGTCATGAAATAATTTTTTATTTTGATATTGAGATACTACAGAGAGCAAATGCATTCATTAAAACTTACTAGACTGCTAACCTAAAGACAGTCGGTTTGCAAAAATGGAAATACAAGTACATAGTTTAAGGCAACAATGCTTTATTCTAGACAGTACAACAACATGGTTACAACAATCCTTAGATCGTTAATCCAATGATTCGTATTCTGAGTCGTATCTCACTATCCTAAATTCTAAAAAGAATGCATTATTTTCGGCTTGCTCTTGCCTAATTTTCTCCTCTTGTGCCTTCTTATTCATGGCCTCTTCTTCCAACGGTTCTCTTAGAGCTTCTTCATCCATACGAAGTTGATGTAACTCTTTCTCGATAAGGGGGGCAATTAGCTTGTGATGACAAGCAATCTATACCTGCGCGTGTACGGCATGAGAATTTTTCCTAAAACCAAGCCAACTTAGCACCCATTTGTCTCTCTAGCTGTGTCGCCTTTCCATACATAGAAAGATGCAGCTTGCGATCCTTTTCAGAACCTTCTTTTAAGAAAGTGCAAATCAAAGCACGGCTCTCTTGAGAAATGTCATTGCATTTCTCATAGGCTTTTCTAAGATCTTCTCTGACAGCGCATGAATCTTCAAACCGAAAGGCTAATTCTAAAAGCGCATTCTGACGACCTTTATCTTCGTTAATTAATTTTTGCACCAAGGCTTCGACTTCAGAGTCGGTATGAGGAAGTGAACATGCCATTTGAAATATTTTTATAGTGAGATGTAAGTTTAAAGGTTTGAGAGAAGTAAGGTGGTATTTATAAGACAAAAAGGGGGAAAGGAAATAATTTAAGGCTTTATTATTTACTTCAGCAGACATATCCTCAACATTTTGTAGTGTTAGTGACGAGACATTCATTTAGGGATACGCGAGGACCAGTTCAAGATCAAGTACCCTCACTTGATCGCAAATCCACAATCTCCTACAACGTCTTGATTTTGGGATGAAATCTTCTAACCTGGGGAGGCTGTGGCACCCCGTAAGAAATTAGATTTCTTTTTTCGTTAAGTAAAAGTTATGTACTGCAAGTTTGCAAATTTTACCGTTAATCTCAACGATAAGTCATTTTATGATCGTCAAGCATTACTCCTCGTCATGAAAAGTTTAATTAGCACACGAATGTCACCGTTATTACTCTTGTGTCTAAAAGGATATTTTAGAACATGTAACGATAAAAAAACCATACTTATGTCACATTTGTGAAACGAAGCCAATTACTTGTATCATTTATTAAACCATCTACACTCAATAACAGTGACTAAATTCAAAAAAAAGAAAAAAGAAAAGAGACATGACAACTATACATCATTATAAACTATTACATATTACCCCACTAGTTCTTATTACTCTTTAAATCTTACAAAATGGATGCGTCTCATCACCTGGCATTTCCTCTCATTCACATGTAACACTAACTGGTTCAAATAATCAAATGAGGTCAAAGATAGTAGGCACCCATGGGTTCAATGATGGAAAATAGTTTTATAAAACACCATCATGACTAGATTCCCTAATAGTAAACATCAATAATGCCAATTCTTAAGAAAATGGAGAAGTTTCAGGAAATAAGTGATAAATTAAGTATAAATGATGCCATGAATGCACACTCTTAGCATATTAAAGTTTTGAAAACAAGAAGTAAATAATAAGGTTTGAGTCTAGGATTCACAAGTCTAGAGACGCCGGGTTTCAAAAGAAGTAGTAACCAAGAGTGGTTTGAGCCCTCAACATCACCACTTTCCTCGTCGTTGGCAAACTTGGACCTCGGTAAGTCATCCTCGTAGTTTAACATTAATATGTCATTCACCATGTAGTTTAACAAAGCCTCAGTTTTGCATGACCTGTACACGACCTATAACCTATGCGTGACTAATAAGTACGTACGCATGCAAGGACTCCGGTCAGGGCACGCATAAAATAACGACGTGTAGTAAATTTTGTAAACAACGTAGCATGTATAAAAACAAATAAACGACCCAAGGGAAATTTACATTAACCTTAAACATATATATGATATGCTACGATGGCTCACTAGGGACTAACAAGAACTAGGCTTATGCGTGAATTGATTTCTTATATGGTGACCTTGGCCCGTATCAGGGGCGTGACCATGTCACCCAAGACGAGCTACAACGAGTCATTTCTCGTTGTTGGTACGTCACAGACTCTGTAAAACGAGCACATCGTGCTCGTACTAAGACCCCTTTACGCTAGACAAATGATTACCACCTGAGACACACCCAATGCGTGCCAACAGCCACCACAGGCCGCTGCTTGTCGCGGCTGTTGCGCTGCAAATAGGCGTGGCCACAGCAGCCGCTGTTGGGCCTGCTCAGGCGCGCCCATCGTCCGTATATCCCAACATTTAAAGACCTCGTAACCTAGTATTCAAGTCGGGCACCTTGTGGGATTAATGGAAGAACTAGATATATATATTTTCAGTGAGTTAGGAAGGACAGGAAACCACAACAGTGGTGATAAAACCCACTGTTGGGACGCCTAGCAGAAAAACAGAAAATGAAAGAGTGTAGGCCATGTGGGTTTGTGGTAATGTATAAAAATGATGCATGTGATACTTTCTACCACTTGCCTATAAATTACTTCATTTTTAGACATAGAAGAGTATAAATACTTGCATGTGATTTACCTTATAAAAGTTAGACAAAATATATTAAAACATGCATGTTGCCGTGTCTTTTTTTGGGTCGTTCCAGGCCGAGACCCAACGGGTGGGTAAACTAGTAACGAAACTATACCATTTCGAGAATGTAGAAGAGTCATAAATAACGATTTTCGATGAGCTAAGAATGATAACGACCAATTTAAATTATAAACGTATGAACGAATTTAACACGATTTTTATATAAATTCTTTGATACTAAAAATATTTTTAAAACTTATTCGGGTTTTAAACGTAAAGCGTAATCATTTTTTTAAAGTCATCTTACAACTTTTACTTTCAGCTTTGTAACACTTTCAAGTTTTAATGCAAATTTAAGGTTAAGTCAAATTACAATTCCAAGTAATAAGTTTCTTAATTGTGCTATTTTGTGTTCAAAAAGCTCTCAATACAGCTTATTTATAAGCTGTTTTAATTAAGTAAAACCAAAAAGTTAAGTAGTTAAGAGAAAATCACAAAAAAAAATCACTCTCAAATACACCACAGCTTATGGATGATAAGCCAGTTCTGGATGGGCTTATGGACACTACTAGCTTGTTTTATGCAAGCTAGAGCTTGTTAGTTAATACTGTTAGTTCATTTGTTAAAACTGTTAGACTAATTCAGCTTATTTAAGTGCTTATTTTTGATTGTAAGTGTCTTATTTTGTTCTTTGATAATCTGTTTTTAACAACTTAGGACCAAATCAGCTTAAAATAAAAAGAAGCTTGCTTAGTTGTTAATTTTAAAAATAGTTTGTATCACTTTATAAGTTAGTACTGTTAGTTCATTTGATAAAACTGTTAGTTATAAGTTAATACTGTTAGACTAATTCAGCTTATTTAAGTGCTTATTATTGATTGAAAGTTGCTTATAAGTGTCTTATTTTGGTAACATGATAATCTGGTTTTAACAATTAGGGGAATCCAATAAGTTGAATAGAATGACTTTTGGAAAGACTTTAAGAGAGTTTTTAGAACTAGCTGCGTACTAACTTTTATCTAGCGGTACTAACTGTTAAGGCTAGCGGTACTAACTCCAGGTTAGTACCGGTAGTCCACCAATTTTTAATCTCACTTTTAGAATAGTTAGATTAGGTTTTAGGTTATGATTTTTTGAACATAAGCTCATTGGGGGGAACTAAATCTGTTTGAGGTTTTTTTATAGTTTTGAGCTTATTTCAGTAGTTTTTTAGGTCTATAAGTGCTTTATTTTCATTAAAAATCCAAAAAAAACATAGTAGTGTAGTCATTTTGTGCTTATTTCCATGGCTTTATTTATAAAAGTGAATAGGTTAGCTTAATAGGATCTCATTAGTGGGCTATTTCCAAAAGCCCACTTTCAGTTTGGCTTATTGTGATTTTAGCTTATTTTGAATGTGGCTTATTTAGAAAAAGTTTAGAGTTTACTACTTTTTGAAGCAAAATTGAGTTAAGTTACGTTGTGTTTGGTTGAAAAGATTTTGAATCAAATTAATCAACTTATTAAGCTTTCCAAAAACTCTCTCCTTTTTGAATTTGAAGCTTAATTGTGTTTGTAGTGTCCAAAAATACCAAAAAAAAACCAAACGTTTTAAGCAACTTTCTGCAATCAGCAAGCTGTTTTGGCTTTTTGGTGCATTATAAATTGCTTAATTTTCACAAGTGGTCGTCTTTTTTAAAGTTCTTTAAAAACATGTTGTGATCACTTTCGTGTTTTGCATTTTTGCAAAAAAACGACTTTTTAAAATCAGCATTTTTTTTGAGGACTTGGACTAAAAAGGGATTGTAGCTTTTTAGTCTCATTTGCATTCTAGTTTATTCTAGTTGCTTATTTCTTACTCCTGAAGTGCTTATTTGGTGTTAGGTTAAACATCTGTTTAGTTTATTGTGATTTCTTGTTTCATTTATGATTGTTTAAGCTAGCAGTACTAACCTATACTAACAGTCTACGTAACTTCAAACTAGCAAGTTCTAACTTCAAGTAGTTAGTACTGTTAGTTAAAAAAATGTTAAGTACTGTTTTAGTACGGTTTAGTTTCTTGCCATAATTTTGGCTTAATTGCTTTTTGAATTTGCTTATTTAAAGTTAGCTTAGCTTATTTAATTGGTCTTAAGTTTATTTGAGCTTATTTCTGTCTTTGACTCTCTAGAGAGTAAAAATTTTAAGTGTTTTTCACCATTTCTGCTTTTATTCTTGTTCTTAGCTATTTTCCCTCGCTTATCTTTGTGTGCATTTGCTTATAAAAGTTTAGTGCCCAATCATATTTTCATCCTTGTCATATTCAAACTTCAATCATCAATCGTCATTCGATTTTCCATTTAAGCCTCGTTGGGACATAACGACCCGGAGATACTCTATACTACTTCCGGTTTTCTTGGTCTCGCGGATCCTGATCCTTGTTGTGTATTCATATTTATCTATATTTATTGGTATATAAATAGGGGTGAGAACGAGCGAGTCAATTTTTGGCGCCGTTGCCGGGGAGGCTGAAAACGATTATCGTTACATTTGAAAATTTGTGTTTGAATCTGTGAATAATTTCTTCTATAAAAATATAAAAGTACAAAAATATTTTCTTTTTTTTAGTATATATATAACATAAAAAAAAATCAAAAATATAAAAAATTGTCCATAAAAAAGAAATAAAATAAACTCCAAATTTATCAATTGTTCCTAACGTGTGGAACAATACAAATTTCCCAACTCGAATCAAAGATTTAAAACTTACCATTTGTGTCGTTTACTAGGTACGGCTCACCTCAAAAAAGAAATACAAACTATAAAGTGGGTATAAGGAGGGTTGTTCCAAGTTCTAACGGACCCGAAAGGAGAAATAAGCTTCGCGCTATTCCTACTCCTCCGCTCACCTGATTGTATTGCTTTTTGGGAGCTACCGTGAAGTATTCTGACTATTTGGGTTCAAGTTGTCTAGTTTTAGGTTCCTGTCCGTTTAAAAATAGATTGTGAATAAACTGAAAACAAAAATACTCTTCTTGTTCTTCAATTTTAGTTGCTTGCGCACGCGTTTCAAGCTCGTCGTCTACGACCAACACAACGAAATCAACACCAAATTAATCTGTTGAACCTCCCAATAGATAGATGGCTGTAATCGGATCTTATGGCAGAATTGCATCTTGGTCCCCACCAAAGCGGATACGAGGACGCAAGTGTTGTTCCTGAAATCGATAACAAGCAAATTTTGAGGTAAAGCAGTGGGGTGCTAAACTCTTGTCAGAACAAGCAGTTCTTCGGACATGACAAAAAGGCCACACATGCCCACATCGTTGCATTCAATTAAAATCACTCTACTTTAAGATTTCCTAATGTCCGACCACATCATTAAGTGACTGCTTTTTCCTTTCTCTCTCGAGGGGGCAGCCGGATATGGCTAGAGAAAAGACCCCCTCGATCATTTCAGGACATGGGAGGAACTGTTGCTTATTCTTTAAATCAGTTTTTCCCACCTTTTAAAAAGACAAATCTTCGGAGCAAAATTACCAATTTCAAACAAAGATTTGATGAGCCGTTTAGTGAGGCTTGGGATCGATTCAAAGATCTTCTCCGAGCATATCCACATCATGGTTTCTCGGGAACTTCACCAACTTAATACATTTTTCACTGCTTATATGTTAATGATCACATGACTCTTTGAACTCAGCCGCAGGTGGTAACTTTTTGGATAAAATGGCTCCGCTGATTGCTCAAGCATCATCGAAAGCAAGTCCAATGGTTGTTGGTCATCCGAAGCAAAGCATTGTTGCTAAAGTGAGCACGAGCACTTCCACCTCGGGAGTATCTCTCGATGTTGCTGAATTGAAAGATATGGTTAGAGCTCTACTTCTCGACAAGCAGGCATCTCTAGTTCCAGCCCCCGCTCCCGTAAAAGCAGTTGAGCAAAGTTGTGTTACCTGCGGTGGTGCCTACTCATATCGTTATTTGTACGGCTACCAATAGGAAACAATTATGAGATATAATCCAAGGGAATACGTCTCGCAAGCATCCGCAGCCAATTTTAACCATAGGAAATTCCGGTTGACCGTCTGCCAACGTGGCAAACCAAAATCAGACCACCCGGTTTTCCTCCATGCAAACACAACAGCCAAGCAACAATAAGAATCGTTGGAACCAGAAACCAAAACCCGTGGGATTAGGAAAATGGTTACAACCAGGTCAAATCCAACGACCCCAGGTTAAACAACAAAGCCCCAATGTATCAACCCCTAGTTAATCAAACACCTAGGCTTACCAAGCTTCCAGCTCTCATCAAGCTTTGGGTTTCGTACTACTCTTATTTGTGTAAAAACTGATTTTGAGAGCTATGTCAAAGGCTAATGATGCAGTTATGCAACAAACATGTAAAAACTAAATGACCAAATAATACCGACTGGCTCACCAAAATCGTAAATTCTATACCAAGGTCTACTTCAAGGTTCGGGTTCTCTTCCTAGCAACAACCATTTGCTACCCGACGGGTGATTGAAAGCAAATCACACAAAAGCGGTTGTTCTCTTATGATGGACTCATATTCTTACCTCGGTGGTGGAACGTTGAAACCGAGGTGACAAAGGACACGTGCTTCCTAACGGATAGTACCAAGACGTCCAACCTGCCGGTTAATCCAAGTTGATAAACCGTTGTCATGCCTAGAACCAAATGGACTTTACATATCCCATCTAGGGTAAACAGAAAAAGAAAAATCCTGGGAATAGGGATGACCTTTTAGCTTTGAAATTCATGGAATTTTTTGGGGAATTCCACTTCGAGCGGGAGCTTCGTGCAGATGTCTCCTACCCTGCCCCACATGTCTAAGTTTGCACAATGTTCAGAAAGCTTTTGACAACAAAGACAGATCTTGGGAATTAACCAAAACACATGGTAACTGAAAACTGCTCGGCAGGCATCTAAGAATTTCCGAAAAATTAGGAGAGAGACCGGGTATGATTTTTGATTACCGTGTGATTTCCCAGAGTGGATGAATGCTTGGCCTGGGACCAGATATCGATGCAAGCATCAATTTAGCTACTCTCTATTTTTGAAAAGCTTATTCTCTAATGACTGACCAAAAACTAGGAGGAATACTCGAGTTAGCTCGATCGATCAATTCTACTCCCACCGGCATAGCGAGATGTTTTGTAAAGGTTGGACCTTCTTTCTTTCAGCCGATTTTATGGAGTTGACTATGATGCAGACCTAGAGTCTGTTGATTTTAGGGAAGACCATTGTCTTAAGACGGCAAGAGCCTTGATTGATGTACACGGTGAGAGATGACCTTAAGACATGTGACCAATCCGTGACTTCAAAAGTATGGGATACGTAAAATTGTCTCCTACAATGCCATGGAATCTGTTAAACACAGGTCCGACTTTATGATATGCATGTGAAGGTAATATTCTCAAGAGTTTTTAGGTTTATCGGGAAGTATTAGCAAATGAAATTCCATCCTTACTTTGACAATTGTTGATACCATGTCTCCACCCTCACTCTTATTCGAGGGTAGTGATTTCATTCTTGAAGAAATCAAGGTTGAACTTTCTGATATTCGTATAAGTTGGAAATGATGTTGCGAAGTGATCCTGAGATGAAATTCTTCTTCTTGATGCTATTTCTAAATAGTGAGCCCTTCCATCACTTCCCAACCATGCAAAATTATTTTCTAGGAAGCAAAACGATGAAAACTTCAATTGATGAAACTTCCCGAGGATTTGAGCTTTAGGACTTAACCTCCACCTCGATATGCACGTTTTGGAGGGTTATTAAAAGTTACCGTCATTCATGATCTTGCTAAGATTTTGTGTTGTCGGGAGAAAGCCGCTCTCATTAAAGGTGTCTGTTGCAGTCCCAACATGCGTGCCATCTCTGGAAAACTCTCGATATCAAGGTATTATCCCTGATTTTTGTACTTTACAAAATTCTAATCGGAAGAGGGTCTACTCAACCAGCGGTTCACGACATCAGAGTCGGGTATACACAAAAATCCTCGATGTGTCATCAAAAAAAGAAGTGAATAAAACTTCTTGGACGATTTGATTAATTTACACTATCTCGGACTTAGTCCCTGGGTAAGCTCAGGTACACTGTGTACCAAAGAGGAAAGAAAGGTTGTTTTTACCGTAGTGAGGAATGAGCAAAGATGAGTGATCCAACTGTATTAGTTACGGGATGGCGGGTATGCATTGACTACGAAAGTTGAATGAAGCCCCCTGAAAAGACCATTTTTCCGACTACCCATTCATGGGCCAAATGTCGAGAGGGCTTGCGGGAAACGAATACTATTGTTTTCTCGATGGTTTCTTGGGTTATTTTCAAATACCCATCGACCCAAATGATCAGGAAAAGACAACATTTACTTGCCCAGACAGAACCTTTGCCTACTGCCGCATGCCCTTTGGCCTCTGCAATGCACCAGGCACATTCCAGAGATGTATGATGGCAAATCTTCCATGACATGATCGAAAAAAATGATGGAAGTGTTCTGGATGGAGTTTTGGTTTTTGGAAGTTCTTTTCTCTACATGCCTTAACATTTGGAAAGATGCTTAAGCGGTGTGTGAATGACACCAATTTTGCTCTAAAACTGGTGCGAGGAAAAGACCATTTTCATGGTTAAGAAAGGCATGTTCTTAGACATAAAATTCCCAAGTCGGGAATTGAGGTCGATCGAGCATATGATTGAACAGTATCGCAAAGCTCCTTACCGACTACCGTATAGGTTCGTAGTTTTCTTGGCATGCGTGCGTTTTATAGAAGATTATTAGAATTTTTCTCAAAAATAGCCCGTCCCATGACCATTTGCTTCGGAAACAGTGATCCGTTTTATTTCTCCAAAGAGTGTATTGAAGCATGTAACACTATCAAAAAGAATCTGACTAAGGCTCCAATCCTGATTGCCCCAGATACTGGAATCAACTATTGAACTCTGTGGATGCATGACGATTTCGCCCCTTTAGGGGTGCAGTCTTAGGGCAACGTCTTGAGAACATTTCAGGCCTAAACACTATGAAAGTAAAACAATGAATGTGGCAGAATCCGTTACACCTCGACAGAGAAGAAATGTTTGCCGTGGTGTACGCTTTTGAAAAATTCTGAGCTTACTTTGTCATGAACAAATGCACTGGGTATAACTGATCATCCGACCTCAAGTATATCTTTTGGCAAAGAATGATTCTAGGCGTGATGCTCTGAAGGGTGCTGCGCCTTCAAGAAGTTCGACTTTATGTAGTTGACACGAAAGGAGCTGATGAGAACCCTAAAGCATGGCTGATCATCTATCACGATTAGAGAATCCTCACAAGAATGAGCTTGATCCAACGGAGTAAATGAAAGTGTCCTCTTGAAATCATTAGTTCGATTGCTTGTTCTTGATGCTAGTACCCCATGGTTTGCTGACCATCGCAAACTACCATGCGGGATAATTTCGTGCTCAAAGGATGTCAAACCCAGAGAAAAGAAAAATCTTTTCAAAGACGTTGAAGCATTACTTTTGGGACGACCCTTTCAATTCAAGATCTGTGCTGACAAGTAATTAGGAGTTTGTGTTTCGGGGCAAGAAGCTTTTGGACATTTCTTAAAGCTTGCCATTGTGGACCCACCGAAGGGGACACTACAGGTGCAATTACACCGCTAAAAAGGTCTCGTTTAGTTTTTTTGGCTCCGCACGATCTACAAGGATGCCCACGTCTTGTAGCCCAATGTGGACATTTGTCAACGTCAAGGCAAAAATTTCGCATACGTGTTTGAGATGCCTCAAAACTCTATCCAAGTTTGCAAAATCTTTGACATGTGGGGCATTGATTTTATGGGGCCATTCCCGTCCTTAAGAGGGAACAAATATATACTCGTGGCCGTTGATTATTTATCAAAATGGATTGAAGCAAAAGCGCTCCCCACCAATGACGCCCGAGTTGTTTGCAAATTTCTTAAATCTCTTCTCCAGATTTGGTGCCCCTCGTGCAATCATAAGTGATCGCGGAACCTATTTTTGCAATGACCAGTTTTCAAAGGTCATGCTTAAATACGGAGTCACTCATCGTCTCTCCACCGTATATCATCCACAAACAAGTGGGCAAGTTGAGGTATCTAATCGTGGTTTGAAATGAAATCTTGAAAGGACCGTGGGCAAAAACCGTGCCTCTTGGTCGGATAAATTAGATGACGCTCTCTGGGCTCTTCCGACCACAGCATTACAAACACCATGGGTGTACTCCTCATTACAAGTTAGTGTACGGGAAGGCATGTCATCTTCCGAATTGAGCTCGAGCAATAAAGCTTACTGGGCCCTTAACGCATACAAAACTGTTGATATCAAATACGCGGTGGGTGATTCACAGAAAAGTCAACTCAACGAACTTAAGGAACTTCGTGATCATGCCTCTGTGAACTGTTTGATCTATAAAGAGGAAAACAAAGAGAAATCCATGACTCCAAGATCAGAAACTATGTTTTTTCAAGTCGGTGTATAGAGTCCTCCTCTCTCTAGATTAACGATTTTCTCAGGGCAAGAATTAAGCCGCTGTTTAGTTCGTAGTGGGACCATTACTGTAACCAAGTTTTCCATTTGGCATGTCGACGTTATCCCAATTTTTGGGCCAAATTTCAAACGTAAATGGTCACGTTTGAAGCACTACTTGGAGGGACCGTACCACAAATTGTTAGTCCTAGATCACCAAAATTCCTAATGTCAATAAATCTGGTGACGGGTCAAGAGGCCATAGCGACCTTAAACATGCGCTTCGTGGAGGCACCCCATATGCTTATGTGTAGTATTGTGTAGAAATGAATAAGTGTTTTCTTGTTGTGTGGAGGCTCGCCTCTTCCATTACCCGTGTTTCGTGTTTGTGTTGTTAATTGTCCAGGATTGCCCGGATTGTGAAGACTCTCGTGCTCTCAGTTTTGTCTTTCATCCACAAGAGTTTCACATCCTCAGCTTCATTTTGGGAATCCAGTATCCAAATCTAATCGAGCTACTTTTGGCACACTTAATAAACGGCCTTAGATTTACGTAGGTGCCCCTTTCAAAACATCGAGGACGATGTTTAGTTCTAGTATGGGGGGGATCTTCGATTTGATTTTGCCTGCAGCCGTTGTTATCATGTAATCTCGTTTTTACCACCAAATTTTTGCAAAAATACCAAAAAAATGAAAAAATTTAAAAATTTTCAAAAATAAAATAAGTGTTTTGTCACAGTTTTGACTTTCCTAATGGGTAGAATGAGAATAATTTTTGACTCGATCGGGTGTGTTGAGCCCTAGTTAGTTCCTCAATTATAAGCTAAGCTTTCACGAATTCTATTGTTCGAATTTTAATAAGGTGAAGAACAAGAAGTGATAGAGTTTAAAATATAGTTATGTGCTCGAGCAAGATTCTTCTAAGCTTATTTGAGTAACTTGTGGCTTTTTTATCCCATTAGCTTTTAATTCCACATAATTTTTCATAGTGCTCATTTCAATTCAACTAAGTCTATCGATGTTTTTAGAAATAGCTTCAAATTTGTACTTGATATTTTAAAGCGAGGTCTTTTTCCTGTTCTTTAGTAATTTGAAAGTTTAAATTGCCAAAGAAGCACTGAATGAGATATGAATGCATTATATGCTATGAATATTGGAATTTATGCCAATTGAGCATACATTTGAGTATATGGAGCAAGTAAAAGTGTGTTGTGATATCCCACTCTTGCTTAACCACGAGGTGGAGGTTCAAACTAAGACATCTTTCTTTCTAGGATCTTGGTGTGTTGTGATATCTTACCAGGAAGCGAGGTCTGGTGGGGGTTCAAACTAAGTCAACTATCCTTAGCCATATTTGGAAGAAGGTTGTTGATGTGATTTCCCACTACTGCTAGCAACGGGAATGGGTTTTCAAAACTAAGAAACTCCAGCGTTGGTTGTGATATCTACTAAGGAGCGAGGCTAGGTAGGTGTTAATTAAGAAACGCATTCCTAGCTTTAAGAACTTATGATTATGATGAATGGAAGGATTGTTGTAAAAAGTTATACAGTTAATTTTTCATTCTTTAAAATCAAGTTACAAGGTCCTAATAAGTTGTTGCTTTGAGTCGTGATTCATCTTGAATTATGACCATGGAAATAAGGTGATCTATGGTTGAGTCGAAATGAGTACATACATTTAAATCATATATCCATGTTGGGGGTTTAAAAGTTCATAAGTATAGTATGAGTGCTTAACATTTTGACTTATTTGACCAATTGATCTTGTTTTATTGCTTGGTTTGGATCTAGTGAAAAATCGGGGACGATGAATTTATCCGTCAGGACATCCGTAGATTATTCTATGAGCGCTTCTCATTCTATGATCCCAATGTTGATAAAATAAAGGAAGTCGAACAAGTTGTTAAGAAAAGAAAAGAATGGATAACCAAAAATATTAGGGATAGTTAGTGTACCATATAAAAAAATGGGTGAAAATGGGTCTTGGCAAAGCTATTGATTCTTTAGTTCCTTGACGAACATCTTGGCTTACTTTTCAATGGTAATTAGTCGAGGGGGTATTAGATTCTTGGTTTTCTTGGACAAATTCTGATTTTCTAATTTAAGATTTCATTAAATCAGCTCCTTTTGTATATATAATGGTCTGTGTTGTTTGTTGTTTACTTCATAACATTGTGTGAGGGCACGGCAATACCTTAGTATGGGGGATTTTGGTATGTGCTTAATTACACATACCATTTTCCATTAAAACGGACTTAAATGACTAAAAACATACCAAAAATACATTGTATTTGTATGTTTTGCATTTGAATTGTGCAGGATACAAGCCAAAGTCAGTCAAAGTCAAAAGTCAGCCACATGAAGAAAATACAACTTGAGGGACTAAAACTGCCAAACCTCAAGTTGTGTTACAAAAAGACAAGGGCTGAAATCGAAAATTGCGGGTGAAGTATAACTTTAGGGGCCAGTTCTGCCAAACCCCTAAAAGTTGTATCATAAAAGGGGCAAAGTTTACAATGAGGTTATAAGAGTTGAGGGGCCAAAGCTGCCAACCTTCCCAAAATCCATCTTTCCCGCCCAACAAAACCCAGGTACAACTTAGGGATGTCTTCCCATACCTTCTCCCTGCAAAACACTCAACACCCTAGATAAATCATTTCAACCACTCCACTATTTCCCCCTTGCTTATAATTGCCATGTTGGCAATCCCTCACCATTTCCAAGAAATTTCGATGGCTGTGATTGACTCCAAAGAAGCACAAAAGAAATTGAAGGCTGGGATTTGTTTTAGAATCACCTCACACAACAAGCACACTTTGTTTTTGCTCTCACAAAAGAAGCACAGTTGGAAGACCCAAAGAAGAAGACTTCGGCTATAAATAGAGCCTTTTGTAAGCCTTTGAAAGAACTAGTTCTTTTTTTCTCTTACAATATCGTAGCTTAATTTTCAATATAACTTAGCTTATTTCAGTTCTTAAAGTCATTTACAGCTTTTACTTTCAGTTTTGTAACACTTTCAAGTTTCAATGCAAATTTGAGATTTTAAGTCACTTTATAAAATAAAATAAAAAAAATTAGTGTAAATTTTCTTTTTATATTTCTATTTTGCAATACAGCTTGTTTACAAGCTGCTTTAATTAAGTAAATTTAAAAAGTTAAGTAGTTAAGAGAAAATCACTCTCAAATACACCACAGCTTATTTTATGGATGATAAGCCAGTTCTGGATGGGCTTATGGACACTACTAGCTTGTTTTATGCAAGCTAGAGCTTGTAGATTCATTGTTTGACCCTGTTTTGAGCAAGGGTGTTGTAAGTCTCTCTTTTTCTTGTTTTTCTTATTTACTGTAGAACTGCTTATTAGTGCTTATTTGTTACTTATGTTTACTTATTTGTGCTTTATCAGTATGTTTAGTGCTTATCTTGCTTAGTTGTTAGTTTAAAAATAGTTTGTATCACTTTCTTAGTTAGTACTATTAGTTCATTTGATAAAACTGTTAGTTATGAGTTAATACTGTTAGACTAATTCAGCTTATTTAAGTACTTATTCTTGATTGAAATCTGCTGATAAGTGTCTTAATTTGTTATTTGATAATCTGTTTGTAATCAGGATGAAAAGAAAATTGATTTTTGAAAACTTTAAGAGGTGTTTAGAACAAGCAGTACTAACTCCAAGTTAGTACTGCTGGTTCATTTTCTTGGATTCCAAAGGTAGCAGTACTAACTCAAAGGTAGCAGTACTAACTCCAAGTTAGTACCGTTAGTTAAAACTGTTAGTACTGTTGGTTCATTCTTGCTGATTAGCTTATTATTCCTGCTTGTTTAAGATTTGCTTAGCTTTTTAGAGTAGATTAAGTCATTTTGTCCTGCTGTCTTTAGTAGAACTTACTTTAGCTTATTTGCCTTTTCATAGTAATTTTAAGAGTTTATCAGTTTGTAGCTTTTTAGCTTATCTGCCATTCTAGTTTATTGTAGTTACTTATTCTTATGCCTGAGTGTTTATTAGGGATAGTTAAATATCTGTTTTAGCTTATTTGCTTATTTCTTGCTTCATTGAGTTTTGTTAAAGCTAGCAGTACTAACTCTAAGCTAGCAGTACTAACTCTAAGCTAGCAGTACTAACTCCAAGATTAGTACTGATAGTTAATACTGTTAGTGCTGTTGCTAGTACTGCTGAGTTTCCTTGCTTAATTTAGCTTAATTGCTTTTTGAATTTGCTAATTTAGAGTTAGCTTAGCTTATTTGATTTGTCTTAAGTTTATTTGAGCTTATTTGTGTCTTAGAGTAAAATTTTTAAGTGTTTTTTTTACTATTTCTAGCTTTTATGCTTGTTCCAGCTTATTTTCTTTGCTTATTTGTATGTGCATTTGCTTATTAGGTTTAGTTCCCAATCATATCCTTGTCATAGTCAAACATTAATTATCAATTCGTCATTCGATTTTCCATTCTAGCCTCGTTGGGACATAACGACCCGGGAACACTCTATACTGCTTCCGGATTCATTGATTTCGCAGATTTTGATCCTTGTTGTATATTTATATTTGTTTATATTTATCAATGTATAAATAGGGTTGAGTTTACGCGAGTCAAATTTTTGGCGCCGCTGCCGGGGAGGCTGTGAAAAAGATTATCTCTACGTTTGACAATTTGTGTTTAAATCTGTGAATATTTTCTTTATAAAAACATAAAAAGTACAAAAATATTTTTCAGTTTCTTTTATTAGTATAATTATCATCTAAAAAAAATAAAAAATATAAAAACATTGTCCATAAAAGAAATAAAATTCACAATTTGTAAAAAAATACCAAAATATAATATTCTCAATTGAGGTATTTATAATAACTTCGGATGACAACTTGTTGGTTCCAACTCGAATCAAAGTAAAAATTCAAAAATTGCCATTTGTGTTCTTATCGAATACGGCTCACCTTGAAAAGTTAAACAAACTATAAAGTGGGTATAAGGAGGGTTGTTCCAAGGAACTACGACCCGAAAGGAGAAATAAGCTTTGCGCTATTCCTACTCCTCCGCTCACCTGTGCGTTTATCTTTTTGAGAGCTACCGTGAAGTAAGTAGATTATTTGGTTGAAGTTGTCTTATCTCATTGTCCGTTAAAATCATTGTGAATAAATCATTGAAAAAAAAACCAAAAAGAAAAATTAGTGTAAATTTTCTTTTTAAATTCCTGTTTTGTGCATGCGCACTCGTTCTCAAGCCCGCAAACGTCGACAACAGCAAGTCCGACAAACTTCTGTTGAACCTCCAAATCTTGAGAAACCAAATAATAACTCAGAACTTTCAATCCTCCATAGTTACGATGGGATAATCGTTACTATGGCTCAATTGGCTCGAGGCACCCACTGTGGGTTCGAGGATGGATCGTTGTTCCCAAAATTACTGCGAACAACTTTGAGATCAAGCATGGTCTACTTAATCTTGTTCAAAACAAGCAATTTTTTAGACATGATAATGATGACCCCATGCGCACATCCGATATTTCAACAAGTCACTTTACGATGAAGTTCTACGAAAGTCCGAATACGTCGGTTAAGTTATGCTTTCCCATTTTCCATCTGAGGGAGCAGCCCGGATTTGGCTTGAAAAGAGCCCTCGATCGATTTTACATGGGGGATGATCTTGTTTCAAAATCATTAACAAATTCTTCCTCCTCTTAAAACAACAAATCTTCGAAATGAAATCACAAGATTTCAACAAAAATTTTGATGATAAGTTTTACGGAGCATGGGACCGATTCATGATCTTCTTAGAGGTTGGGCCGCATATGGGTTTTCAGAATTGCCTTTCAACGCGATAAATTCCTTAATTCCCCTAAATTTCGAATGATCAGATTGTTGAAACTCGTATGGGTGAGTAACATTCTGGATAAAAATGCCTTGAGAATGCTAAAATCATCGAGAGCAAGTCCAAAGTTCGTCAATCACGAAGCAAGGCCATTGTTTCAAAAGTGAGTACGAGCTCTTCTACCCCAGCAGTTTCATCCGATGTTGCTGAGCGGTAAGATATGGGTTCGAGCATTACTGATTCTCGATAAGGAAATTCCAAACTCCAGCTCCCGCTCACGTTAAAGCGGTTGAGCAAAAGTTGTGTAACTTGCGGGGGTGGTCATTCTTACCTAACATTGTCCAGCACCAAATGGCAACATTTATCGTGGACAATATCCAAGAATACGTGTCACAAGGGCTTCGCAGTTAACTACAACCAAGGGAATTGCCAGTTACCGACCTTGATGGTCGCAAACCAAATTCGACCTCCATTTTCCTCTATGCCAAAAACATTCAACAACTTAACAAAAATCGGGATCAATTTCATCCAAAACGGGTAATAATTTTCAATCAATGGACAAGTTTACCAACCCTGATTAATCAACCCCGACTTTTCCAAGCTCCGTTCCACAGCAACAGGTTGTGGTCAAAGCCAGATTTTCAATAACTAAGTCAAAGCTAATGACGCGGTTATGCAAAATATGCAAATCAATGGAAATATAACGGACATGATCACCAAAATTCATAAATAGTAATACCGCTCTTCTTCGAGTTCTATCTTCCAAGCAACACCTGCTATCCCGAAAGGGTGATGTGAAAGCAATCACTACCCGAAGCGGTGTTTCATATAATGGGCCTCAATTTCTACTCCTCCTAAAGAGAAGGAAAAATGAACCCGAGGTGGACAAAGGATACGGGTGCAAAATCAAGCACCGAAAAATATCCAACTCCAGTGGTCCAAACTATTGACCAAATTGGTGAGCCGTTGTTGCTTCTAAAGACTAACCAACCTTGCCTTATTCCTTCAAGGGCCAACAAAGAAAAGCTACGTGAAAATAAGACAATCTTGTAGCTCAAAATTTATGGAGATTTTTCTGAATCTCATTTTGAGCTAAGTTTCGCGGTACGCTCTCCTACACATGCTAAATTTGCACAATGTAGGAAAGCTCCTTATGAAAGGATAGAGATTGAGGTTGACAAAGAACCGGTAAACGAAAATTGCCCCCTTGGCGGTTATCCTAAATAAAGTTTACCGAGAAAACTTGGAGACCCCGGCAGTATTTTTATACGTGTGATTTTCGAGATGAATGAATGCTTAGCCTTGCCCGATCTCGATGACAAGCTATCAACCTAATGCCTCTCTCCTTTTGGAAAAGAAACTAAGTTCCAGCTTTGACCAAAACCGAATGATACTTGAACTTGCCGACCGAAAACGTATTTCTATCCACGGCATCGACGAGGATGTTCGTGAAAGTTGGAACGTTCTTCTTTCTGGCCGACTTTGTGGTCGTTTGATTTACGTTGCCGATCATCGGGTTCCCCAATTTATGAATGACTTTTCTTGAGGACGGCCACGTGCCTTGATGATGTTCAACGGTGAAAAAATGACCCTTAGTTACGATGACCAATCGTGACCTGCAAGTTGGTGATACTAAGACTTTCTCCTACAATATCATTGAATCGGTTAACCGAGTCGATGTTATTGACATTGCTTGTGAAGAATATGTTCAAGAAGTACTTGAAATTTCTGAAAGTGGCAATCCCACTTCTACGTCGGACCTTATGATCGATTCTCGCTCTCCATCTTTCACTCCCTTCGGAGGAAGTGATTTTCTAATGGAAGAGATCGATGAATTTCTTGAACACGATGATTCAATACCACCAGGTGTTGACGACATCTATGATACTGAGGGAGATACTGTTTACCTTGAGGAATTGTTAAGTGTGATCAATAGTGACCCAAATCTCCCACCGTCACCAGTTTGTGAAATTAATGTGCCTGAAAAGGTTAAATCTTCATGTGAAGATCCTCCTGACCTTGAACTCAAAGACTTACCATCCCATCTTGAGTATGCATTTTTGGAGGGTGATGACAAATTACCCGTCATAATCGCTAAAAACTTGAAAGATGAGGATAAAACCGCCCTGATCAAGGTTCTTAAGTCACACAACATGCCATAGTTGGAAGAATTTCTGATGAAGGGGATAGATCCACACTTTTTCGCACCCATAAAGATCTTTGATGGAAGGAAAATGCCAAACCGTAGTTCAACTCCGAGATGAGTTACCAAAAATCATAAGGGTTATTAAGCAAGAAGTTATCAAACTTCTTGATGCCGGGTTAATTTACCCTATCTCTGACAGTCCCTGGGTAAGCCCGGTTCATTGTGTCCCTAAGAAGGGAGGCATAACCGTGGTAAAAAATGAAGAAAATGAGTTAATACCCACTAGGTTGGTTACGGGATGGCGAGTTTGCATCGATTACCGAAAATACTCAATGTGCAAATATCGTAAAGACCATTTCCCTTTACCATTCATGGATCAGATGCTTGAAAGATTAGCCGGAAATGAGTACTATTGCTTTTTGGACGGATTCTCCGGCTACTTTCAAATCCCGATTGACCCACTTGATCAAGAGAAGACTACCTTGCCTGCCTTACGGGGGGACTTATGCCTTTATCTTATGCCTTTTGGTTTATGCAATGCACCGGGCACGTTCCAAAGGTGTATGGTTGCAATCTTTCACGATATGATTGAGAAAACCATGGAAGTCTTCATGGATGATTTCTCGGTTTTTGGTGATTCTTTCTCCTCTTGCCTTTCCTATTTAGACAAAATGCTCCAAAGGTGTGAAGACACCAATCTTGTGCTAAATTGGGAAAAATGCCACTTTATGGTCAAGGAAGGATAGACCTTGCGCCCATATGATTTCTAATTCGGGATCGAGGTTGATAATCTAAAGTTGATGCTCATTGCAAATTGCCTCTCCCACTACCATGAAGGTATTAGCAGTTTTCACGGTCCGCCGGATTTACCGACGTTTATTCAGGAATTTTCAAAATTGCCGCCTATTGACCCACTCCTTGAAAGAAAAACTCGTTTATCTTCTCGACGGGATGCTCGAAGCATTTGAAAGCCCTCTAAGATGGAAGTTAAACACAGGTCCAATCTAGTTGGCTCCCGATTGGACTGCCTTTTGAAATATGTGTGATGCAGTGATTTTGCTGTTGGGGCCCGTCCTATTTTTTGTTTTTTTTTTTTTTTTTTTTTTTTTTTTTTTTTTTTTTTTTTTTTTTTTTTTTTATTTTTTTATTTTTATTTATTTTTTTTTTTTTTTTTATTTTATTTAATTTTTATTATTTTTTTTTTTTTTTTTTTTTTATTTTTTTTTATTTCTTTTTTTTTTTTTTATTTTTTTTTTTTTAAAAACCATAATTATTTTATAATAATGTAATTTTTAGTTTATTATTTTTTTTGGCAACGTTAAGACACGTACATCCGCCAAAACTAGCAAGCCAAAACAAAGGAGATGTCCAAGCAATCCACTACCCAACGGAAAAAGACATTAGCTTGCCGTAGTGTTATGCTTTCGAGAAATTCTTGCCATATTTGACTTGTCCCAAAAGATAGTGTATACGGATCCATCGGTCCTTAAGTAGACTGCTATGCTAATCAGGCTGCTAAGAAGATTGTCCGGTGGATTTTGTGCCTTTCAAGAATATGAAGGTAGTTATCCAGAGTAAAAAAGGAGCAGAAAACTTCGCACAAGAACCACCTATTCTGATTGAAAAATCCCTCAAATTGTCGCTCGAGAAAAAGGAATTCGGAAACATTTTCCTCCTCGAGGACATTTAGGGATGGTATTTTCTTTGGTGCTGTAAATGCCCCACTGGTTACGATTTTGCAAAACTACCACGGGGGGACTTTTGTGACCAGGGATGTAGTACAGCAGAAAAGAAGGTTTTCAAAGGAAGTAAAACATAACTCTTTGGGACGCATGACCTCTTTCTATTCTAGATATGTGCGGATTCAAGTGATTCGGCGTTGTGTTTCAGGGCAAGAAGCTTTCGACATTCTTAAAGCTTGCCATAATGGACCCACCGGGGGACACTATGGTGCCAATTACACCGCTAAAAAGATCTTTGATTCAGGATTTTATTGGCCCACGATCTACAAGGATGCCATGACTTTTTCACCGATGTAATTTGTCAACGTAAAGGCAAAATTTTCGCACAGCGTGATGAGATGCCTCAAACTCTAATCCAAGTTTGCGAAATCTTGACATGTCGGCATGATTTTATGGGGGTTCCCGTATTCAAGAGGAACAATATATACTCCGTGGCGTTGGATTTATTTATCAGAATGGGTAGAAGCAAAAGCTGCACCCACCTATGACGCCCCAGGTTGTTTGAAATTTCTAAATCTCTTTGCCAGATTGCGTTGCCCTCGTGCAATCATAAGTGATCGCGGAACCATTTTTGCAATGACAATTTGCTAAAGTATGGCTTAAATACGGAGGTCACTTCATGTCTCTCACCGCGTATCATCCACAAACAAGTGGGACAAGTATAGGATCCAATCGTGGTTTGAAAAGAAATTCTTGAAGAGACGTGGGCGAAAATCGTGCCTCTTGGTCGGATAAATTAGATGACGCACTTTGGGCTTTCGCACAGCTTACAAAACACCCATCGGGTGTACTCCCTTATCAAGCTAGGTGTACGGGTTGGCATGTCATTTCGATTGCAGCTCGAGCACAAAGCTACTGTGACCTTTAAGCATACAAACTTTGTATCAAAACGCGGGAGATACAGAAAAGTTCAATCAATGAAACCTTAATGAATACGAGATCATGCCTATGAAAAACTCTTTGATCTATAAGAGAAAACAAAGAGAATCCATGACTCCAAGCTCAAAAAATCTCGTTTTCAAGTCAGTGATCGAGTCTCATCCTTTAACTCTAGATTGAAGATTTTTCTGGGCAAGCTTAAGACCCGCTGGAGTGAACCATTCACTCTAACGCAAGTTTTTCCATATGTCACTGTCGAGTTATCCTAAAAATCCAGGCCAAATTTCCAAAGTAAATGGTCACCGTTTGAGCACTACTTTGTAGGGACGTAACAATTGATAGTCCCAGATCTTTCACACATTCCCCATGAACCAATAAATTAAGTGGGACGGGTCAAGCATAGCGACTTAAAACAAGCGCTTCGTGGGAAGGCACTCAATTTGTTTTACTTATCGTTTATAGTGTAGAAAATGAATAAGTGTTTTTTCTTGTTGTGTGGAGGCTCGCCTCTTACATGGCCGTGTTTGTGTTTGTGTTGTTAATTGCAGGATTGCGGATTGTGAGAACTCTCGAGCTTGTATTTTTATCAAGAGTTTCGCACCTCAGCTTCATTAGGGACATCCAAGTATCCAAATCTAATCGATCTAAGTTTTATCTTTTGGCACACTTCATAAAGATCTATATAATTAAGTAGGTGCCCCTATTCAAAATCGAGACGATGTTTGTTTAGTATGGGGGGGAATCTTGATTTGATTGTTGCCTGCCGCGTTGTTTCATGTATATCTGTTTTTTACCCAAATTTTTGCAAAAATACCAAAAAAAAATGAAAAAATTTAAAAATTTTCAAAAATAAAATAAGTGTTTTGTCACAGTTTCGACTTTCCTAATGGGTAGAATGAGAATAATTTTTGACTCGATCGGGCGTGTTGAGCCCTAGCTAGTTCCTCAATTGTAGGCTAAGCTTTCACGAATTCTATTGCTTCGAATTTTAATAAGGTGAAGAACAAGAAGTGATAGAGTTAAATATAAGTTTATGTGCTGAGCAAGATTCTTCTAAAGCTTATATGAGTAACTTGTGGCTTTTTCTCCCATTAGCTTTTAATCCGCCTAATCATACGTGCTCATTTCAATTCAACTAAGTCAATCAATGTTTTTAGAAAAAGCTTCAAATTTGTAACTTGATTCTTTAAAGCGAGGTTTTTCTGTTCTTAGTGATTTGAAAGTTAAAATGCAAAAATGCATGAATATTGAAATTACGCCAATGAAGCATGCATTTGATTATATGGAGCAAGTAAAAGATGTGTCGTGATATCCCACTCCGCTAACCACGAGGTGGGGGTTCAAACTAAGACATCTTTACTTCTAGGGATTTGGTGTGTTGTGATATCTCACCTGGAAGCAAGGTCTAGGTGAGGGTTCAAACTAAGACACCTATCCTTAGCCATATTAGGAAGAAGGTGTTGATGTGATTTCCCTCTACGCTAGCAACGGGGTGGGTTTTCAAACTAAGAACACCGGTCGTTGGTTGTGATATCCTACCAGGGAGCGAGGCCTAGGTAGGTGTTCAAACTAAGCAACGCATTCCTAGCTTTAAGAACTTATGATTATGATGATAAAGATGTTGCAAAAAGTTCTACAGTTAAATTTTCGTTCTTTAAAATCAAGTTACAAGGTCCTAATAAGTTGTTGCTTTGAGTCATGATTCATCTTGAATTACGACTATGGAAATAAGTTGATCTATGGTTGAGTTGAAATAAGTACACACATTTAATTCATATATCCATGTTGGGAGTTAAAAGTTCACATGTCATAAGTATGAGTGCTCAACATTTAGACTTATATTGACAAATGATCTTGTTTAATTGCTTGGTTTGGATCTAGTAAAAAATCGGGAACGATGAATTTATCCGTCAGAACATCCGTAGATTATTTCTATGAACGTTTCTCATTCTATGATCCCAATGTTGTTAATATAAAGGAAGTCGAGCATGTTAGTTAAGAAAAGAAAAAGAAAAACCAAAAATATTAGGGATAGTTAGTATACATATAAAAAAAAATTGGTGAAAACGGAACTTGTCGAAGCTATTGATTCTTTAAGTTCTCCTTGTCGAACACTTTGCTACTTTTCGAGGTTATTAGTCAAGGGGGATTAAGATTCTTGGTTTCTTGAGTGTTTACTTCATAACATTGCGTGAGGACACGGCAATACCTTAGTATGGGGGATTTTGGTATGTGCTTAATTACACATACCATTTTCCATTAAAAACGGACTTAAAAGACTAAAAACGTACCAAAAATACATTGTATTTGTATGTTTTGCATTTGTATTATGCAGGAATCAGATATTCAAGAAAAAGAAGCCAAAAACAAACAAAACCAAGCAAGGGATGGAAAAGACCAAGTCAAGTCAAAGTCTAAAGTCAACCACATTGAAGTTATATAACTTGGGGGACTAAAATTGCCAAACCCCAAGTTGTATTGCAAAAGATAAAAAGACAAGGGTCAAAAATTGCAAACCGGGCAAAGATTGCATTGAAGTTATATAACTTGAAGGGACAAAGCTGTCAACTTACCATAAAGCCATCTTTCCCGCCCCAACAAAACCCAGTTACAACTTGGATGTTCCCATACCTTCTCCCCTGCAAATCCACTCAACACCCTAGCCAAAATCATTTTATCCACCCTACTACCAACCCCCCCCCCCAGTTGTATAAGTGCCATGTTGGCAATCCCTCACCTTTCCCAAGTATCTTCAATGGCTGAGATTGACTCCAAAGAAGCACAAAAGAAATAAAAGGCTGGGATTTGCTTTAGAATCACCTCACACAACAAGCACACTTGGTTTTTGCTCTCTCCAAAGAAGCACAAGCTGCAAGTCCAAGAGAAAGAGACTTCGGATATATATAGAGCCTTTTTGTAAGCCTTGAAGGCATCTAGTTAATTTTAGAATATCTTAAGTTTAATTTTCAGTTTTTAAAGTCATTGACAGCTTTTAACTTTCAGCTTTGTAACACTTTCAAGTTTTTAATGCAAAATTAAGGTTCTAAGTTAATTTACAATTCCAAGTGCTAAGTTTCTTAATTGTGTTGTTTTATGTTTAAAAAGCTCTCAATACAGCCAATTTACAAACTATTTTCATTTGGTAAAACTAAAAAGTTAAGTAGTTAAGAGAAAATTATAAAAATCACTCTCAAATACACCACAGCTTACTTTATGGATGATAAGCCATTTCTGGATGGGCTTATGGACACTACTAGCTTGTTTTATGCAAGCTAGAGCTTGTAGATTCATTGTTTGACCCTGTTTTGAGCAAGGGTGTTGTAAGTCTCTCTTTTTCTTGTTTTTCTTATTTACTGTAGAACTGCTTATATTGCTTATTTGTTACTTATGTTTACTTATTTGTGCTTTATCAGTATGTTTAATACTTATCTTGCTTAGTTGTTAGTTTAACAATAGTTTGAATCACTTTCTTATTTAGAACTGTTAGTTCATTTGTTAACACTATTAGTTTTGAGTTAATACTGCTAGGCTAATTCAGCTTATTTAAGTGCTTATTCTTAACTAAAGTCTGCTTTTAAGTGTCTTAAAGTGTTTATTTTGTAATTGGATAATCTGTTTTTAATTAGCTTGAAAGAAAAATGATTTTTAAGGAATGTTTTAGAAAAAGCAGTACTAACTCCAAGTTAGTACTGCTGGTTCATTTTCTTGGATTTTAAGGCTAGCAGTATAACTCTATAGGCATAGCGTAGTTACTAACTCCATAGTTAGTACTGATAGTTAAAAATCTGTTTCGTACGGGTAGTCCAATTTAGCTCATCAAGCTTTATTATTTCTGCTGTTTAAGATTCCTTAGTTTTTGTAGAGTAGATAAACCATTTTCTTTATGTTTTTAGCGAGTAAGCTTATTTAAGTTATTTCCTTTTCAAAGTATTTTCAATAATGTATCAGTTTGTAGCTTTTTAGCTTATTTGTCATTTTGGTTTATTCTAGTTGCTTATTCCTATTACTAAGTGCTTATTAAGGTTAGGTGAATATCTGTTTTAGCTTATTTGCTTATTTCTTGATTCATTGTGTTTTGTTAAGGCTAGCAGTACTAACCTTAGGCTAGCAGTACTAACCTTAAGCTAGCAGTACTAACTCCAAGTTAGTACTGGTAGTTAAAACTGTTAGTACTGTTGTTAGTACTGTTGAGTTTATCTTGTTTAATTTAGCTTAATTGCTTTTTGAATTTGCTTATTTAGAGTTAGTTTAGCTTATTTAATTTGTCTTAAGTTTATTTGAGCTTATTTGTGTTTTAATGTAAAAGTTTTAAGTGTTTTTGCCATTTCTAGCTTTTATTCTTGTTCCAGCTTATGTTCTTTGTTTATTTTTATGTGCATTTGCTTATTCAGTGTTAGTGCCCAATCATTCCTTGTCATATTCAAACATCAATTATCATCCGTCTTTCGATTTTTCATTCCAGCCTCGTTGGGACTTAACGACCCGGGAACACTCTATACTGCTTCCGGTTTCATTGCTCTCGTGATTTCGTCCCTTGTTGTGTATTTATACATGTTTGTATTTGTTTACATATTTGAGGGTTGAGTTCGTGATGGTCACTTTAGCTTTCTCGGGTTAAGGAGTGAGCAGTCATATGTATCTATTCCGTCATTACGGATGTGTACGTATGGTCTTTGTCGCCTTTTTTGGAGCATTGAGATCCGTATTAAATTATATGAATGTACCGATAGTATATTAAATTCTAGAACTTGTTATTGTGATGCATCCTGAGACAGCATAGTGAGTATTAGGATTTGGTTGATAAGAGGCACTAGGATTAACCCATGTTTTAAACCTGTAACTGTTATGATGGTCACACCGATTATATAACTATCTCATACCCTTGCCATGCACTCATTTTTAGTGCAAAATACCCTTAGTACAACCATCCGAGCCTATCCTTTTTCACGGTTCTCGTAATTTTTTAGTTAAGCCAGACTATTAATGAAGAGCATTATTAACCCTTAAACTAATTGTTACACCCAAATCGCCTTAGCCTACCTTGTATGTACTCAACTTTAGTACATTATTGTTTTAACCCAAGTTAATTATTTGAGTGCACGGTTGCTAAGTCCTTATCCTTGTAAATACAGTTTTGGGAGGATTAGGATTTATGGTAGTATTCATCTTATGAAGAATTAGGGAAGAAGTAATTTATTACCCCCAATAGAGCTCAATAAGCTCCATGTTATTTTGATCCACCTCAAATCGGGTCATTAGTTAGATTGTAAATAATCAAGTATGTAAAATTTCAAGTGTAGGGGTGTATCTAGAAAACCCCCATGATGTATTATATGTTTAAGCAATGGCATGGTAAAAGTGTAAAAAAAATGTATAATAAAAAGGGTATGAAAAAAATATACGGGCTGCCATTTGCTTATGTCTATGTTTATATTAGAGTCAAGAAAAGAAAAAGAAAAGAGATTGATGTAGAGTTTTGTAGAGTTTGTATATCTTCGTCCGAGTCTTGGCTTAGTAACCAAACCAGCGTGTATTCGTATAAATAATTAGCTAACCCTTCCACTCTAAATTCACCCAAAGTCACCCAAATGTATCCCATCCGTTTCCGTTTCCATTATATGTTATCTTACACCTACACCCCACAACCCTTTAAAAGACCTCTTGGATAGTAATGAATAATGCTTGCGCCTAGCGGTGGAGGTTTAATCCTTTACCAAGCCTATGGTAATTTATATGCTATGACAAGTAATGAGTGTTGATTTTCCATTTCCCCATTATGTTATAATTTATTATACACCTGAGAGAAAGAGGGAATCCCAAACACTTATATGAGGTGCTAGTATGTACTTTTCGTGCTTTTAATTACAAGGTCTAGAAGGTTGTGTTGC
The DNA here is from genome assembly GCA_026074375.1 of Tanacetum coccineum. Lineage (NCBI taxonomy): Eukaryota > Viridiplantae > Streptophyta > Magnoliopsida > Asterales > Asteraceae > Tanacetum > Tanacetum coccineum. Next base: position 66,477 of record BQNB010017153.1, read on the forward strand.
AAAATACTTTTGAAGAGTAAGTTAAATGACCCTCATATTGCTATTGTCTAAGTAGAAAAGCCTATTTGCTTGAGGACAAGCAAATCCCAAGAGTAGGGGTATTTGATGAGGTGTCATTTTATACACTATTTCGGGGTCATTTAACCCATTAAATCATGCAAATATGCCCAGATTATGTGCTTAATCATTTGTTTTCAGGTTTTTAGCAATTGGATGGCATTTAGAGGGAATATACGTGACTTGGGCTCATTTGGAGAAGAAACGGACGAGATTACGGACCTACACCAAATCCTTGAAGAAGTATTGCTTACAGCGCGTGGAGACGGCATCACAGGCATAACGCGACGCCGTCGTGATCCATCAGGTGACTGCGTCAGAGATTTTGTGACGGCGTCAGGACGTGGCTAACTTAATGAGGATCTAGAATCATCCATGTAGCGACGGTGTCAAGATTACAATGTGACGCCGTCGCAGCGATATCTTTATATATATTAAACCGATTTTAGGGTTTCAAGTGTGTAACTCTTAGGATAACTTTGTATAACTTAGGGAGACGAACCCTAGCTCTTGTAGCATCTTCATATGTCATTTTTAGGGCCTCAAAACCCTATAAAACTACCTTGAATCCATGTTTTAATCCAAGTAAGGTTATTTATCATTAATCATTCAATATGTCTATGTGTTGTGTGATTGATTTATCTCTTCACTTTCTTTATAACATGCGAGGCTAAACCCTCCTTTGAATTTGATTGTGATTGCATTAAAGTCGGATTGTAGATCCTTTTATTATTGCTTCCTGATTGATGATTGTGCGCGTTAGGTTCTAGAAAACCAGCTTTTGTCTGTATCGCTGTAAACACGTCTAAGGAAACGCGAGTGCGTAGAAAGGATACCATCGGGTAACAGTCTTCATACTACCTTGCCCCTTTATATGGTTGATCCCTCTTTAATTTATTTCACATGCATTTAATGTACTCTTAGGGGCCTTGTAATAGTCTTCATACTACCTTACTTGTGCGTTGCCCTAACAGAACATTAAATAGACGGCGAGTTCGTGTAATCCGTTCATGACCTAGGAAATACTTACACATGTCATCACAAGTGAGACAAGGCAACAAGATTAAGAGAATCAATCTGATTAGTAATGCATGATTAATTAAATACATTCAATTATCATAAAAGTTATCACCAATAGATTAGTTTATTAATTAGTTTAGTTAATAGTTAAACAAACCAACCTCTCAAACCATAGATTTACCTACTTTCATAAAACATAAAAACACAAAAATAATCTTCTCCCAACCTCTAGAATTTTGTTAGACCGTGATGAAGCCTTCCCAACCTATTCCCCTAGAGAACGATAACAATGCCCGAGTCTTGCCTATACTACTACAACGGTTAGGTACTTTGCTTAGGGAGTTGTAAAACTTCTTATAGAAGTCCCTTACGACAACCGCAACGAAGGCTGATCAACCTAAAGATGATGCTGCTCCAACCCAAGGCAAACCCGACTGGTTCAAACAACCTCCAAGACCTCCTACTCCTGATCCAAAGTGGAACAAAGGAAAAAATGTTGATGATGGACCAGAACAACCCTTGTTTAATGATCTGGTATATGCTAAAAAGGATCCACTCACCTTTGATAAACTAATGGCTACTCCTATTAACTTTTCAAAGTTTGTAATGAATCATCTCAAGTTAGACAAGATCACCAAAGGTGACTTAGTGGGCCCTATCTACAAGCTTCTCAAGGGAACTTGCAAGAGTAGCTTTGAACTAGAATACAACATGGATCAATGCTACAAAGCTTTGACTGATTAACTTGACTGGATAAATCCTGAAGGTGACAGATGCCTCTACGACTTGAGCAAGCCACTGTCGTTACAAGGCTCTCCATGTCACCTTACCATTCTTTTCGATTTCTTCTATAACAACGATCTTGAATATTTGAAGACAGAAAATTCAAAAAGGAAATACACTGTATCTATCACCAAAACAAAGGCTACAAGGTATGACTTGGAATTTATTGAAGATATGATACCAAGGTTATGGAGTCCATTCAAAGTGGCTTATGACAAGGATGCTGCATTCGGAATTTCACACTAGGGACCCAAACGTCAGCTATCTTACAAGTCACAAATCAACAGGTTCTCTAAACATAATGTCTACTCCACAATGAAGATTTTGAGTGTGGTCGGTGTAAATATAGATACGCAATTTGGCTATGGTTATTTGCAAGAGATTGTAATGAGAAGAGTTGATCGAAAATTGTATACGTTTAAAGAAGGTGACTTTCCAAATCTACATTTGAATGACATCGAATACATGCTTCTTCTTCATGTTCAGAACAAGCTATTCAACCTTGATGGCGACGACATTGTTGACTTGGTAGTTGCACTGCGTATGTTTACTAGAAGAATCGTCATTCAGGAAAGGGTTGAAGACGTCCAACTTGGTGTAGAAATTTACCAAAAGAAGCTCAACATCTCCAAGCCACAAAAGGAGTTTCCTGGAATCTCAGCCAAAGAGCCATACATCACATCATATGATCTGAAGGGGGTTGTCTATTTGGATTCAAGAGATCAAAAGAGACTGATGCGAGCCGATGAACTGTACAAGTTTTTTGACGGAACGCTCAAGTCTGTTCGTGAAATTCTCCATTACCGGCTGCTGAACTTTAAGTTAGGTTATAACACAGACATGCCGAAGAGAAAATGGACTGAAAAGGATCATAATCAGACAGATATTATGGTGCAGCTGATTGACAAGCAACTGTTGGAAAGAAGGATCATGTAGAGCTTGGAAGCATTGGTTGGTGGAAGGAACGTTGAGACGGACTATCGACTACTGCAGAGGACAGTATGACTTTGTCATACTCAGTGTTAAACAATGTCAGGTCCTGTCTCATAATCTATCTTGTGAATATGTATATATGTAGTGTAGATACTTTAGAATATATGTGTTGAGTACTTATGTTCATGGCATTTTTCATTTA